>PVLD010020082.1:0-34770 GCA_004027595.1 Dinomys branickii
GATTTGTGAATATTGAACCATCCCTGCATTCCTGGAATGAATCCTACCTGGTCGTGGTGTATAATTTTCCTTATGATTCGCTGTAATCTATTTGCCAGTATTTTGTTGAGTATCTTTGCATCTATGTTCATTAGCGAGATTGGCCTGTAGCTCTCTTTCTTGGTTGGGTCTCTCTCTGGTTTTGGTATCAGTATAATACAAAGTCACATTTGAATATGGCTAATTTTTTAAAAAGACTTGTATTGATGTTGTGAAATTAAAAAAACCATTAAAATAATCTAAAATTGGCACTGATCAGGTCTCCCAGTCTTCTTCCTAAAGCATTGGTAAGTGCTTGCACAGGTGTTAGTGTCCAGTTATACAGTTTCCATTTCTGGATATTTATCTTAGTCTCTGTGCCATAACTTTGCTCCCTCCCTGGGTGCCAATGGATAGCTCCAAAGTTTCCACTGTTTGTGACCCGTGGATATCTAATAAAGAAGGTCACTTAATTAGTCTATTGGGCTCTAATAGTACCTGCTTTGTTGTCTTTTGATTATCATGGGCTTTATTTCTTGGATTCCTTATCGCTATCTCAAATTTAACATGTTTAAAATTCAAATTCACAATGTTAAGCTGAGATCATCAGGAAGACTCTCAGAACATGTTTCTTCTCTATTTTATATTTGAATGATCAGCATTCAGGCAGTTTCTCAGATTTGTATACTGGGGATCATCTTTTCTCATAATTTCCAAATTCAATTGCTATATTTCATGCATTCTGTGTGCTGCAAAGTACTGGAATAAAATATGCGTTTTCAAGTCTGGTTCTTGATATAGGGTGGTATTAACTATACATCTTCTCTACCTCCCCATTGTTTTTCCCTTATAACTGAACAAAATTCTGGCCAGTAGAATTTTAAGGCAGCCCCATTATTATTGTCTCCTTGATGTTCAGATCTATATAATCTCAAGGAGTGCAGTAAGATTGGACATATCTGTAACCAAGGGAATAGGACAAATATGATTTTACTTTGGTGATTATTATATTATATGACTATATTTCAGACTTGCACATTGTATTCCTGGTTTTGAAGAAGCAAATTGCTATGTATCCTAGAAATATAAGGAAATTAAATTTACCAACATTCAAAGAGAAGCTTGTAAGGGATTCTTTCCTCTGTGGAGCCTGTGATGAAAACTCAATCTCAGTAGACAATTTAAAGACTTGTGAGATTCTAAGCTAAGAAGTGGACCCAGGAAGAAGACCCTCATCAGATGTTGGCACCTTGAGATTAGACTTCCCAGCATCCAGAACTGTAAGCAGAAATTAGCCAGTCTCAATTATACTGTTATAGAACACAAAATAGACCAAGAAAGTGACTACCCCTTTTCCCAGACTTAAGCTAAAACTATTGACAGGACCCTTCCCTCCATGTTCCTTCTTAGAGTTCATGAAGGTTGAGGGATTTTTTGTTTTGGTTTGTTTTTAGCTTATAGAATCAGCATTCTATAAACATTCTTCACTCTGGCTCCTCTGGCTGCTTACCTCCCTCCAATATTTCTTCTTTCCTGCTGTAAATTTAAGTTCTAGTTTAGCTCTAACAATTTCTGGGCAGTTTTCTGTAGCTGGGAAAGGTTGGGTTATACACCTCCATTGTTTTCTTACAATGTTTTTCATAACTTATTAGAAACTGTCTGTTTATTCTTCTTGGTGGATTCAATAAACCATGAGGAGAAAGATCATGCCTGTCTTCTTCGTTTTCCTATCTTCACTGCCTAGCCTAGAGTTAGAGTTCATTAATTGTTTCCTGGATCAATGAATGACTTATGATAAAAACAGAGGTTACTTTGGACGTATTCCCCTAGAGTGCTGATAATTCGAGCCATAGGGCCCTGCTTGTTGGGGAGGCAAAGTGTTAACACGCAACCCCAAGGAGTCTGCCAAGACTATGCCAGATCTCCATTCTTTTCCTTGCAGTCTTAGCTAGCTTTGTTCTTTACCTTCTCATACCCTTGTTCTGTATTCTCTCCACCAGGATAGAATTCTTTTCTTCCGCAGGAGTGTGTCATAATAATTTTCTTTTAATTATCAATAATAACAATTGCCAAGAAGTTACAAATCCTAAGAATCTTCAGTGGCATTCATTGTTCATATAGTTCTTGTACTTTCTTGGTAGAAATGAATAGACATGCCCCCTCCCTTAAAATATTAAGTGGCAATCTGCTTGAGAATCCTAACTTTTGTGTGTATTCTCAGGGATGATACACAAAGTTGAGTTTTTTCATTCTGATCTAACCTTAAGGATATACAATTTTCTTTCTCTTTTCCTTTTTTCCCAGTATGAAATTAAATGGAACAATTAATTTATCTTACTCGGTAATTTGTATCTCTGAAGATCTTTTTATAAATTTAAGACATCTAACCAAAACAAAATTATTGACAAATGTCTTTAAATGTTCTCTAGAATTACTGATAAAATTCATTATTAATAGTTTATCTAATCAGGATGTATTTAGAATATTTTGAATACACTGACTTTGATCATATTGATAATTTATCTATGAAAACCAAACTAGCATATTCAGAGTTACATAAAATGTTAAATTGATCTTAAGATTTTCCCTCTAATGGGTAGAAATTAAGATACTATCCAGTGAGTGACATGGTCAATTCACATTAGGAAACAACATATACTTCCATAAAAATGCATTGAAAGATGAAATTTTTTTATTTGTGCAAAACGAACTATTCTCCATTAGATAATTAAATGCACTGGTTTTGCAAACCAGTTGAATCAGAAAAAGAAATATGAAATCAGAAGTGGATAATATTGTACAAAGAAGTTCCTTTCTCACATAATCTTTCAAATACTTGGAAAATATTTGAAGATTTCTTAATCTTCTCAAGTGTTAAAGATTTTAGGCTGCAAAATAAGTTTAAAAAATTATATTTTGTTTTTATTTGTTACACAATTCTATTAATGATACCTATTCTGAATATTTGACATTTACCAACCTCTGACATCCTTAACACATTTTGCTTCCTTTTCCTCTGCTTTGATGTTTAAATATATGATGCATACTTTGCCTTTGATAATGAAAGTCCTATCATGGCATGAATGATATCACATAGGTAAGAATCTTGACCAGATTATGAGGATTAAATTTTTATGGAACAAAGGGATCAGTGTGAATACCTCTTTTCTTCTACTTTGAAAGTAAATCACATGAGTTAGAGTGCTTAAACCACATGCTAAATTTAAAAAACTGTGTCTTTAATAGATATTACATAGCTTATTGACTTATTTTCAAAATTACCATTTTCTTCTCAGAGGATTCAGACACCTTCAATTGTGATTTGTAAGAAATATGTCCAAAATTGATTTTTCCTGTTATAGTCAGTATGGAGAATGCCTGCAAATCTATTACATGGTACTGAAACAAACAAAACCCTATTAGAAGTAGCATCTATTTTTGATTTTCTTAGTTTATTTTTAAAGCTCAAAACATAAAACAATATTTTCAATATTCATTGAGCACATATTGTCCTTTATACCAGACATGCTGCTTCATATTGCAAATTACAACTTCAAACACAGTGCAAGCAATGACTACATTATAATGTGGAGAGATAGTAAAACGACTCTGACACAAGGCGATTTGTAGGGAATAAAGTGATCCTGACCCAAGTAGTAGGTACCTTGAGCAGTTTACGCACAAGAAGAGGAGGAACACATTCAGCTAAATTCGTCATATGTAAACAGTCATTGTCCATTAACAAAAGGGCCTCTGTGGACAGATATGAAAGTTCAGTTGCAAGTTTAGGTGGAGAAAAAAGCTTAGCAAAGTCACAAAGGTGGGAAACAAAAGAACGGTGCTCTGTATTACGTAGTAGCATGTAAAGCAATAATTGAAATATACGCTAAGCAGAAGCCTTTCCCAATGGACTAACACAAAAGCTTATGCCTAATCCAGTATTTCTTAAGGTTTCATGAAAAGATGTCCATGCTTTATGTATGGTAAGAAATCTTGGAGCACTCTCTTTCTCTCTCTCTCTTTCTGTCTCTCTGTCTCTGTCTCTCTCTCTCTCTCTTTCCACTCTATAAAATATATCCTTACGCATGGTTATAGAAATACTGAGAAACTCAATAATTTATAGACTGACCGGGCACCTAGAAATTAGGAATTTGGAACTCAAACCCCATCTCTGAATTCAATTTTCCAATCCTTCACAGATTATTTAACACCAAAGCCCAACAATGTGGCTATCATGGCCAAACCAACTGCATAGCTGATCTGAAATCTGTTAACCTTAGAAATCTTTCTGAAACACTCCCGCTCCAATCTCACTGAGTTAGAGCGTTGCCTTACCTAATCTACATTGCTGCTTCCTTCTCAAAGCAGGGGAGTAAAAATCAAGCTGATGCAAAATTTAGCTTTATTTACTGGATTAGAAAAATAGCCAATTGTCAAAACACAAATATGTCATTGTAACCAACAATATTTCCTTTTTCCACACTGAAACTTCCTGCTTTGTCAAAGAAAAAGAATATTGGAACATCATGTAGAGCAACTTTTTAAATCTAGAGGCATATGCAAATAAATAATGGTCCATCTAGTTTAAATGTTCATTGTGTGGTCTGCCAGTGTGTTGAAAAAGCCATTTGATGTGCAATAGCTATTATATAGTAAATTCTGTATAATCAAGAAGTATTCATAATAGTATAAAGCTCCTATTCAGTTTATGCTAATGAAGTATAGAGATGGATACATATCTACCCTCAGCTGAGAGTTTTCAGAGTTAGGGGAAAAACAGTTGTAACTTTTAATGAGATTTTAATTTCCATTCTGCTTTTTCACTAGTCTGTTGCAAATTCTTTTATGCCCAGCAATGCTAGTTCCTCACGGTCTAGTTAGACACATAAAAGCAAGGTTTTTTTTCTCTACACTCTAAATTAGCAAACAATGACAGCATTTCTGCTTTTGTTTCATGTTGACTTGTCCTGCAAATTTCCATTTTTTTATGGCTTTCATATTTTTCTCACATATGGAAATGACTCAATTTGCATAACAAAACTCATTAATCTCATTCATATCATATAGTGAATAACTTCAACTGAGTGGAATTAGGCTAATTGTCATCAAGATAACTGAGTTTCTTTGCTTGTATCACCTAACCTAACTAGGATTAGAAATACTTTATAGTTAGCTAGAAATACTTGTTTGCTAAAAACCATATTCATATTTGACACATTCTATTTATGTATTTTATGCTACAATTTGGAATATACTAAACATAATCAAGAAATAGAATCTTCTAGAAAATTGCAGTACATGATATATGGTGTGAACCATGATTTTACCAGAAATTTGTTATTATAAAGATTTTGGTTTCAAGTTATGCTAAGTAAATCCACTGAACTCTACTGCTCCACCTTGAGCCTTTAGAATGGTGATTCCAAATACTGAAGTAGGAAATAAGTTGCTATCATCTCTTTTGCTTACTTTTGCTCATTATTGCAACTAGGAGATTACAATTGTGGAGCACTGAGAAGATTCAGGGTAAAACTCATTACTTTTATGACTGTAGTTTCAGTCATAAAAATTAATACACATTGTTAGCTAATGTTGTGATATCCCTTAGGACAAAATTCAAGTCTTATTTGTTGTTGTGACTCAATTCAGTGTTAAGCACGAATTGAGTGTCTGCTATGTGATAGATACCTAGTTTGAATATTCAAAATAGCAGATTCATGCATGCTTAGCCTATAACATTGTATTTGTAAGCTATGTAGCTTAGGACAAACTGGCAATTATCTTAATAACATGATGTGTCAATATGTAGTCAGCTATTAGTTTAGAAAGAAACCTTCTTCAAGAAAACTTACTGTGATCATTACCTCATATTAATAGTTAAAATATTGGGTGTGAAAGAGAATTTCACAAATAAGATGTTCTGCTCATTTTGTTGAATTTTTTATTGTGAATTTCAAAATCTCACAGAAAATAGATTTGTTTTGATGTGAAAATAGCAACAAAGGGATACTAAAAATGGAATTTAGTAAATTTTTACACAGAATAAAAGCTTACTGCTACTAGTAAAAAATATTTGATAAATGATCACTTTTTGTGTGTGTGTATATATATATATATATATACATATATATATATATATACATTCAATGTCAAACAATGGTAAAGGATTAGTAATTTTTATTTAAGAACTTGAATTTCATTCTGTGAGGTATGCTAATGGTATTTTGATTGGGATTTCATTAAATCTGTATTGCAATTTTGCGAATGTGGCCATTTTCACTATGTTGGTTCTTCCTACCCAAGAGCAAGAGGTATCTTTCCATTTTCTGATATTGTCTTCAATCTCTTTTTTCACTGTAGTTTTCAACATAGAAATTTTCCACTTCCACTATTACATTGATTGCTAAGTGTTTATTTTCTTTCTTTCTTTTTTTTTTTTTTTTGATGCTATTGATGAGTACTACTTCTGTAATTTCTCTCTCAGTGAGTTTGTTATTTGTGTACAGGAGTGCTGTTGATTTTTGAGTGTTGATTGTATACCCAGATACTCTACTGAATTAGGTTATTAAATCTACAAGTCTTTTGGTGGAATTTTGGGGATCACAGTCCCTGGCTTGAATTATGCTACAGAGCTACCATGATAAAAACAGCATGGTACCAGCAAATAAAACAGACCTGACAATCAATGGAAGAGACTGGAAGATGTAGAAAGAACCCCAAACATACTCAGTCACCTGATCTTTGACAAAAGGGCCAAAGATGTTCCCCAGAAGAAAAATAGCCTCTTTATTATGTAGTGCTGGAAAAACTGGCTTTGTACATGTCAAAGACTAGAACTACATGCATGTCTATTACCATTCACTAAACTAAAATCAAAATAGATCAAAGATCTAAATATTAAAATGAAAAAAAAATCTGCTGGAAGATAGAATAGGTTTCTAGAAGATAGAATAGAATTCTGGAAGACTCAGGTGTACACAAGACTTTCTGAACACAACCTTGATTGCACGAGAACTACTTTCACAAAGAATCAACAACTGGGATGTCATTAAAAAGTTTTTGCACAGCAAAAGAAATCACCAGTAGAGTGAAAAAACCCATATAGTGTGAGAAAATTTATGCCAGCTGTTCTTCAGACAAAGGACTAATAACTACAAAATATAAAGAACTGAAAAAAAAAAAAACCCAGACTACCCAAATTGAAAGTCCTATCCAAAACTGGGCATTGGAGATGAATAGAAATTTTCCAGATAAAAAAATACAAACAGGAAATAAACATATGAAAAAATATTCGACATCATTTGTCATTCAAGAAATACAAATTAAAGCATCACTGAGAGTCAATTTCACTCTGAAACAAATGGCTATGTTCAAGAAAACAACTAATAACAAATGCTAGGGGGCGGTGAAGAAGAATTGCTGCTCTGCTGTTGGTAGGTGTGTAAGCTGGTGCAATCATTATGGAAATCAGTGTGGAGATTCCTCAAAGTGGGATTGGTGGTCTAGTCTGACCCAGCTATTCCCCTTCTGGGTATCTTCTGAGAAAAATTAAAAGCATCATACTGTAGCGGTATATGTACACCTATATGTATATCTGCATCTTTTGTAATAGTTAAATTCTGAACCAACCCAAATGCCCATCAACCGATGAATGGATAAAAAATATTTTTTTTTAATGCAATAGACTGTTAGTCACAAAGAAAGGTACAGTTGAAATTTTTATAGCTAAATGGATGGATATTGAGATCATAATCATAAGTAAAATAAATTAGAAACACGTGTAAATATCGTGTTATCTCTGGTGTAAGAAACTGAAAATGTAAATAACATAGATGTCTAGTAGATAATGTGAAATAGGAAGAAACTGTTCAAAAGGAAAAGGGAAATAGGCATGGGAGAGGGGGAAAGGAACGAAGGGAAAGGAAAAAATGGATAAAATGAAATCCAAGCTTTGTAAACGAAGAGGGGGAGGGGGTTTGAAAAGGGGGAAACGGAGGAATGAAGACAAGCATGTGCAGATACAAATTCCCTGTAGTGAATGTGGTCACTGTGTGAACCTAAACTGTACCAGTAACTTCAAATTTAAAAAATAATAAAATATAACAATGAGTATAAAAAGTTGCTTGTGAAAAAACAACTGTGAATCCAGTCCAACATAGGATTATTTTTCTATTTTTAACTTATATAAGAGTATTAAAATCTAGCTTTGTTTAAGACAATCTTGTTGTTATAGATTGTGTCATATTTCATATAACATGTGATTTATGAAGTCAAACTCAGTTGGTAGATAAAAATTTAAATAGGATTGTTATTGTATATGCCAAGTCACTTTAAAGCATAACTTATCTTAGAAAATATTGTGAAAGGTAAAAGTCCACTTAAAATTGCACATTTTAATATTTCACTTTGATACATCCTTAAATCTGACTCAAATAAAAGGAAATAGGCAACAGATAAGATAAATTCTGTGTAATTAATAAGAAGATATTTTTATCCTAAGAGTTATTAAGCTGAAGGGATACTTAGTTTTTCAATTGGATTCATTAACATGCTGGTTATTGGGGTTTTGGGAGCAGAGATGAATTTGCCTCTACCCTACTGTATATTCCTATTAGAGTAAGGCTACTTATATGTATATTACCATATCAATGGGCAGACTGGATGCTTAATGGAGCTACAAAACATATCATGAGAGAGCTACAGAGGAAAACGAGAGGTTTGCTTGGAGAAATTAGGAGGTAGGAATGAAGATGAAATTTTTAGTGGGTGGGCAAATATGGGGTATACTAATATCTCAAATATGTTCAATAGTGAAAAGTGATTTTGATGTTGGAAAAAACAAGCAAATATATAGTGTTTGTGTGGGACAAATAGCAATATATATATATATATATATATATATATAATATAAAAACAAATTCATATATGTTATATATATAAATAAAATACTCAGAATCTAGCTTTCTTGGTGCTAAAACATTATGATTTATTACTTCCCTAATAAAAAGAATTTGCCTGTGATTGTAAAGGGTAGGAGGAGAGCGTTGAGTACATTGTGTTTAAAACCCAATAATTTTCAATAATTGCCTCAATTTTCTGACTGCTTAGTGAATGCCAACTTGAATCAGTATTAACGCTGAGGTACAATGGTGGGTAATATAAGTACTTTAGCCTAATTATTATGGTTTAAGCCTTCACATAAAAAATGTATTCAAGCAAGTGTGCTTTCATTGAGCATAGATCATCAGGGGAAAAGATCATAGTTCTTTACAAGTTACACTACAAGAATTCTTTCAATTCTAGAATACCAAGTATGTTATTTGGTCAAAATAGTTGTTATGTACTTCTCTTGCTTTCAGAATTCATGTTCTCTCCTCCAATTTTTAAGCAGTCTCATGAAAACTAAAATATCCATCACTTATTTAACACTTCCCAAATTCCTATATCTAAAGGTTAATAAATTATCCCTAATGTCACTATTACAACTATGAGAAAAGAAAATAAATTGTATTAGTTCTGTTTAGAGAAAACATGATAATCACTCAATAGCTTTTCCTATGCGTTAGCTCATTCTATTATATCCAATTATTTCACTCATATTAATAAACTTTAATCTCTAAGTTGAAAATATGCTTATATCATCTCAAGAAGTATAAAATAATTATCTGCAATCAACATTTATCTTCAGTACTTTAAAATGTGGCCTTATTGTTCATCAGATTACAATTTAGATATAAATATATGTATATATGTTCATATATATGTTTATAAATTTTATTTTGCTATATAATTTATATTCCTTGTAGAAAACTTGGAAAGCACAAAAAGGCAGCTGGATAGATAAGGCAACCTAATTCTACCATTCAAAGATAAAGTATTAACCTTGATTGTTGTGACGATTATTTGTGATTGCCAATGATTAAATTAAGAGCTTTAGAAAAGCACAGTTCTGAGTATGTCTGTAGGGAACTTCCAGAGATCATAGACTCTCAGGCCAGCAAACTGGGGGAGGAAGACCCACCCTGATAGTGGGTTGCACCATCCAATAGCGTTGCAGCTGGATGCAATGTAAATGGAAGACAGAAAAAGTTAACCTGCACTTGAAAAGTTTCATTCTGCTTGAGCAAGTGTGTCTTTTGCTATTACCATTGTCTGCGGAAAACAGAGCCAGGCTTCTTTAGCTTTTTTTATGAACTTACACAAGCAACACTTCAGGAAGCTTCCAGGCCTTCAGTTTCAGATTGGCACTGTGTTCTCAAACCCTCTTTTCCTGTGGCTTTAAGCTTCATGGACTGAACAGCTACTGGATCCTCTGGCTGTTCACCATGCTGAGAGTCCTTATGGACTCTCCTGATTGTAGTCCTGTAAAGTTGTCTAGGAAATCCCTTTGCACAGTATTTATATATTCTGTTGCTGTAGAAAATACCAGCATACCATGAAAATCGGTGTTGAGATGGTAGGTGATAGGTTGGGAGTGTAGCTCAGTGACAGAGAGCTTACCTAACAAGCATGGGGCTAAATGGTGTTAAATTGGCATCTTCTTTATGCCCAAATAATTTAGAAAGCAACTTTATGGTAATAGAGGCTAATATAGACTCTTATGATCTATAATTTTCTTCCTGGAAGAATTTGACTAGTGTCCCCACAGTGCAATGAGCAAAATTTCATTTAGCATGGATTCTGCTAATTTGGGAATGCTTTGATACTTTTCTGCTAGCTGTATGTGGCTTATAATGAAAACTCCTACCTAGTGAAAAATACTTTCAGCTGAGATGAATTTTATTGACTTAAATTTCCCACTGTGACACGCTACTCATAGTGTAGATATTAGCACATTCTGTGAAGTATAAAAGTGATGTTATTGGTTAGAATATAAAATGCAGATTTTTATGTACCAGGTATTATTCAAGAACAATGTAAGGGTTTCATTAAAACAATGTCATTCTGCTTTCATTTTTCTTTCTTAAGTGTGAAGGAATGAACAAGAGAAATGGAATATGGTATGATTTGTAAATTGTCTTATTTCAAATGGAGCTGTTAACTCATGAATTAGACCAACAATTGCTTTGGGATATCTAACATGATACTGGCCAAAATATTTCAGGTGTTCTGTTAAAATCTTGGTATAGTCATTGGATTAGATTGTTTTCCTTGTGAATACTCTGTGTGTGTGTGTGTGTGTGTGTGTGTGTGTGTGTGTGTGTGTGTGTGTTAGTAGAAAAACACAGGATTCACTATGCATAAATGTCTTTCAAAATGCTTGAATCAGAGTGGGTATAGCTCAGTGATAGAGCATTTGACTGCAATATGCTTGAATCCTTTAAGACTCAGTACTCTACCTCGAGCACAGAGTCTAGTTTCTGTATTTACCAGTCTTTTCTAATTCTGGATCAAGCTATTTAAGTTATTTAAGTTATGTCCTAACAAGAATGGAGAGACATAACCTGGGTAAAAATATAACATCCTGGCACTTTTGCATATGTTATCCTTTTAAAAGTAGAAACTCTATCTGACTTGTTAGTCTTCTGCACTTTAGTTTCATTTTCTGTTATATAACTCACAAACAACAAGCGCCCCTTTCATGTTAAGAAGTGAGATGGAATGTTCCTCATGCCACTAGGAGATTAAATCTCCTACAGCAAAGCTGGGTTCATGAGAGCCTACTCTATAGGAACCAGTCCTGGCACTGATAACTGATAGGAGGAACTCTTTTTCTCTCTGATAAGAGGGACTGAATAGGAGCCAGTTGTTAGCTGGTTTTATCACTGTGGCTATTGGTCAGTTTTTGCTGACTCTTACTAAATTTAGTGATTTGTTAGCCAGTGAGATGATCCTTTCTCATTTTGGGGGCTGCCTCCTAATCTACATACTATGTTGTAGCAAAAGAAAATTTGTAATTTATTCTTTCCCTAAAATTTTTCCTTGAAAATTAATATTTATGTAGGTTCATATTTATAGCAGATCATTTCAAAAACAATGTGCAAGTGGATTTTTTCTTCTAAAGAGCACAATTTATTGAAGTATTTCATAAAAAGCAAACCAAAAATCTCACTGTTCCCTAAACTCTAGGAATGTAACTAACATAAAAGCACAGTCAGAAGAAGAGGAAGTGCTTTTCTAGAAAGATTTCTATTACAAAGTGGAAATAAAAATATTTCTTTTTTGTATGTATGTATGATCCTTTCTGTAATATCTGCTGTATCTTAGACATAGTAGATGTTTTTCTTATTCTATCACTTAGACTTAAAATATTAAACCATAACACAGTATTCTATTTTCTTAGGTTTTTATCTATTTGAAACTCACTCTGGATTGACGGTAAGTTCAAGTCAGCTCAAAAAACATTTTATAAGTAACTACATACCAAGCATTATTTCCAAGGCATTGAATATGCATCAGGAAAATGTGGTTTCTGCCGTTACTATCTAAAAAACAATTTATCGAATACTTAAATGCTTTATACTGGACATTCTGAAAATCAAGTTATAGAAATGTTTATGGTCTATGTTCTATAGTTTCTTGATTTTTCAAATAGGTCCAAAAGAGGTTTTATATAATGATTACTTGTTTGATCAATATTGCATGTCTCTGTTTACTTAAGAAAGCACTTTAAAGATATCAATACACAATGCAAAAACCATTGTTAATTTCCTACCACTTTGTCTATAACTTCCTATTGTTCTTATGCTATTTTGTACATGGATGTCTGTTTAATATGTTTTCCTTCTTTTACTTTTAAAATAAGATAAAGAGGTTCTACAAACTAATAATTGATTGCTTTTTAAAGTGAATGTTTACATGCCTTTGCTGAGCAGGGCCACTGGACCACGGAGACACAGGGCAGCTTCCCCAGGCACATAGGGTAGCTGCTCCAGGGGCGCAGGCGTGCACATGCCTTCGGCAGGGAGGATAATCAGTGAAGCCAGCAATGCGGAAGTGTGTGAAGCAGCAGTGAGGAACCAGCTAGCACTTGGGCTCTGGAGAACTCCATCAACAGAAGACCAGTATCAGCCCCTACATCCAGAGGCCAAGATCAGCTCCATACCTGGCACAATTGCCCTGGAAAACTTGGCTGGAGTACATAGCACATTTCTGGGATCTGACATGGACACTGTCACAGAGCCATAAACGCCAGATTACTCTCCATTGTTTGTCTGATTTGCTACCCTTCTCCTCTCTGGTTGGATGTCATCCTACTCTGTGATATTTTTTTCCTCCTTCTCTATTTCTGGTCTCTTATTTTGTTTTTTGTCTTCTTTTCCTTTTTCTCCTCCTTCTCTTTCTTCCTTCTTTTCCAACTTTCTTTTTTTTTAAGTTTCTTCTACTGATCCTCCTCTCTTTAAGTACTTCTTGAATTTAAACTTTCAAGTGAGTAAACATTGTCTCTTCCCTTTCTGATCACTCCTGCAAATTCTATTTCATTCCTTCCCTCATGCATCCTCAGGTGTTCCAAAACTTGGGTGATTATCTTTTGACCTCTAGCCTTGATTTTACTCTATTTGACCTGATTTATTATTTTATCCTTTCCCCTATACCTCTTAACCCCTTCCATCCCCCACAGAAATGTAAAATTACTCCATTAAGGGGTAAATCAATGTGTACAAGTACATGGCATGTTTGATTTTATTATTAACTTTAGAGTTTGCTCCTGTGGTTGAGGGTAGCAGGTTAATGGTTACCATAGTTTGTCAGTGGTTAAACTATACTTGAAACTATTGTTATTACTAGCTGTTCTACTTTAGACAGGATGTCATATATGTTACAATCAGTTTTTCTCCCTTGTATGATAACACTCGGTTTGTATAGGGCTATAATAATCACCACAGCCCAGTCCCAAAGCACTGGGTACTGAGCCAAATAATAACTTTGCATCCTTTACAAATTAGGAAGGTAGTTTCTTGGGATAGCTACAAAGAACTACTTATATCTAGAGGACATCCCTGAAGAATAGACATCTTCTAAGGAAGCCTGAATACTAGTGATAAAGATATCTATCGTAATAGATTGGTAAGCATCAGCATAGAAAAAAAATAAAATGAGAAAATAGAAAATGACAAGATGCAAGAGCAAAATGCAACCCCATACAACAGCCAACCCAGGACAATGAGAGAGACAAAATTGGAAGTCCAACACTGGAACTTTCTAAAATGATAGCAACACAAGTGAAAAACAAGTGAAAAAGGCTACAGAGAAAATAATCTCTCAGATAGAAAAAGAAACGATGCTTAATATCAGAGATATTTGAGTGGACATAAATAAAATAGATGATTAAAACCTCCATTGAAAGTATACATGACAAATTGAGTGAAAGGATAGAATATCAGATCTTGAAGACATAAATGTAGCTAGTGATCATGAAAGGAAATATATGTTAAAAATTGCAAGATAACATAAAATCAATCCAATAACTATGAGATGAAGCAAAGAAGAATAGCATAAGATTGATGAGGTCAATGAGAAATTTGGAGACAGTGCAAATGCCATAAAAAATTCTTCGTAGAAATAATGACAGAAAACTTCCCAGGCATAGATTAAGAATTTAACATACAATTAATGAAGCACGTAGAACTCCAAATAGCCATAATCAAAATAAAACTACACCAACACATATAATAATCAAGATTCCAGAAATTTAGCACAGGAACAGAATATGAAAAACTGTTAGAAAAAATAAACAGGTCACCCATAAAGGAAAGCACATCAGAATCATGGCAGTTCTCAACACAAACCATCCAGTCAAGAAGAACTTGGAATGAACCATTTCAAGTCTTGAAACAAAACAACTTCCAACCCAGATTGATGCAACCTGCAAACCTATCTTTCAAAATTAATGGAGAAATAAGATATTTCCATGACAAAGAACAGCTGAAAAAAATTCATGACCAAAAACCACCCCTACAAAGAGTAATGAGAGATATTCTATACAGAGATAAAAATGACTACAATTCTAAGAACAACAACAGAAAGAAATCACCAAGCAGGGCAAGTAATTAAACAGAGGAGGAAAGCAGGAAAATATCATGGCAAAGATAAGCCAATACATATTAGTTATAACCATATAATATAACCATCAATATAAATGGCCTCAACTCACCAATCAAAAGAAACTGACTGGCATAGTGGATCAAGAAACAAAATCCAACAATATGTCGTATATGAGAAACACATTTAACTCAAAAGGAAATTCATAGACTGAACACCAAAGGATGGAAGATAATCTTCCATGCAACTGAAACCCAGAGAAAAAGCAGGGGTAGCTATTCCATTTGCAGACAATGTGAACTTCAAATAAAGATCAAAATGGACAAAGAAGGTCACTACATATTTGATAAGGGAAAA
The DNA here is from genome assembly GCA_004027595.1 of Dinomys branickii. Classification (NCBI taxonomy): domain Eukaryota; kingdom Metazoa; phylum Chordata; class Mammalia; order Rodentia; family Dinomyidae; genus Dinomys; species Dinomys branickii. The sequence goes on from PVLD010020082.1 coordinate 15,358, forward strand.
CTTCAAGCGGGACTTATAACCATCATAAATATATATACACCAACTATATAAGAAAATTATTGATAGATATGAAAAACCAAATATGCAATAACACAATCATAAAGGGAGGGGACCTTAACATCCAGTTGTCACAAAGAGATAGATCAACTGGGCAAAAATATCAGCAAAGAAATAACAGAACTGAAACAAACCTGTGAATAAATGGACTTAGTAGATCTTTACAGTGTTCCACACAATAACATCACTATGCACAGTTTCTCAGCTGCAAATGGGATGCTCTCTAAAATAGACCAAGTACTAGCCCAAACAGCATCCTTAAATAAATACAAAGGAATTGAAATTATCCCATGCGTATTATCTGACCATAATACAATGAAATTAAATTAATGACAAAAGAAACTGCAAAAACTATAGAAATTAAATAACACCCTTGTAAACAACCAACAGGTCACAGATAAAAGAAGAAATTAATTGATATCTACAATTAAATGAGAATGCATATATAATTTATCGGAACTTGTGGGATGCAATAAGAGCAGTCCTAAGAGGGAAATTTATAGTGGTGAATTCTCACATCACGAAAACAGAACAAGCACAAATAAATAACCTAATGTTGTCCTCAGGCTTAGAGGAGGAGGAGGAGGAGAATATAAGCCCAGAGCCCATACAAGAGAGGAAATTATAAAGATCAGTGCCAAAATTAACACAATGGAGACTAAGAAATCAATACAAAGAATTAATGAATCAAATAGTTGGTTCTCTGAAAGAAAAAATAAAATTGATAATACCCTAGCCCACCTTATCAGAAAAAAAGGAAAGAAAAAATTCAAATTCATGTATTGAGGAATGCAAAGGGTAAAAACACTACAGATCCTGTGGAAAGTCAGAAGATCTTCAATACCTACTTTGAAAATCTTTATTCTCATAAGATAGATGCACAGAAGCAATGGACAACTTCCTAGACACATATGAATTAACAAAGCTGAACCAAGAAGATATCTGAATAGCCCAGTATCAGTTAATGAGACTGAAAATGTAATTGAAACTTACCACCAACAAAAAAAGCCCAGGTCATGATGGATTCACTGATGAATTCTACATGAAATTTAGAGAAGATTTAATGGCAATACTCCTCAAACTCTTTAATGAAATTGAAAGGCAAGAAATGCACGCTAACTCATTCCTGGAGGGTAATTACTCTGATACCCAAACCAGAGAAAGACTCAAACAAAAAAGAGAACTACAGGCCAATCTCCCTAATGAACATAGATGCAAAAATCCTCATTAAGATACTAGCAAACAGAATGCAGCAATTACTTGAGAAGATTATATACCATTAGTAAGGGGGATTCATCCCAGGAATGTAGGAATGGTTCAATATACACACATCAATAAATGCAGTACACAATATTAACAGAGCCAAAATCAAAAGTCACATGATCATCTCAATAAATGCAGAAAAAGCTTTTGACAAAGATAATACTTATTCATGAAAAAAACCCTACAGAAAGTCAGAATTGATGGCCATTGACTCAATCTGATAAAAGTGAAATATGCCAAACCAACAGCCAATATTGCACTATATGGACAAAAACTGAAAGCTTTCATTCTAAAATTAGGAATAAGACAAGGATGTCCACTATTACCACTCCTGTCCAATATAGCTCTGGAAACACTAGCCTGAACAATTAAGAGAGAGAAATAAAAGGAATAAAGATAGGAAAGGAAGAAATTACATTATCATTATACACAGATGACATTATACTGTACATGGAAGACCCCAAAAGCTCCACCAAATGACTTCTAGAATTAATAAGCAAATTCAGTATCATAACTGGATACAATATCAACACTTAAAAATCAATAGCCTTCCTGTATACAAACAACAAACTCACTGGGAGAGAAATTAAGAAAAAAAACCATGCATAGCAGCATCCAAAAAATCATTCTAACACAGTAAGTAAAATGTTTACATATTGAAAATTACAGTACTCTAATAAAGAAGATTGAAGAGGATATTAGGAAATGGAAAGGTAACATTTGCTTATGTATAGGAAGAATCAATGTTGTTAAAACAGCCATACTCCCAAAATTTTTATACAGATATAATACAATCCTGATCAAAATTCCATTAACATACCTTTCAAAACCAAAAAAAAAAATCCTAAAATTCATCTGGAAGCAGAAGAGACTAGAATTGCAAAGGCAATCCTGGGCAACAAAGGCAAGGCAGGAGGCATCACACTCCTTGACTTGAAACTATACTATAAAGCTACTGTGATAAAAATCATGATGCTAGCAAAAAATAACCGACACCAAAACAAACAAATAAAACAGACTTGAGGACCAGTGGAACAGGTTAAAATATGCACTCACAACTACAACGACACTCGGCCACTTTCTCTTTAACAAAGGAGCAAACATATGTCCTCTGGAAGACAGATAGCCTCCTTAATAAATGGCTCTCGAAAAACTGACTCTTTACATGCCAGAGACTAAAACTAGACCATGTGTACCATCATACACCAAAGTAAAAATGGATCAAAGATCTAAATATTAAAACATAAATAGTAAATATGTGGGAAGAGAAAGTAGGTAGAAATCTTGAAGAGATAATTGTAGGCAGAGAGTTTGTGAATAAAACCCAAATTGCATGTTAAAGAATGAGCAACCAGTATTTCATCTTATTAAAAAGCTTTTGCACATCAAAAGAAATCAGCAACAGAGTGAAAAGACAACCCATAGAGTGGGAAAAAATTTAAGCCAACAGTCCCTCAGGCAAAAGATTTATATCTAAAACATATAAAGAATTTAAAAAATCAGACGCCCCCCCAATTCAAAGATCCAACCCAAAAATGGGCATCTGAGATGAATATACACTCTTCAGATGAAGAAATCTAAAAAATAAATAAATATATGAAAAATGTTCAACATTATTGGTCCTTTGCGGGATGCAAATTAAAACAACACTGAGATTCCATCTCACCCCAGAAAGAATCACTATGGTCCAGAAACCAACCAATAACGAATGCTGGCTGGGTTGTGGGGAAAAGAACCCATTCTCCAATGTTGGCTGGAGTGTATATTGGTGCAACTTCTGTAGAAATGAGTGTGGAATTCCTCAAAAAACTAAGATTAGAGGTGAGATTGGACACAGCTATTCACCTTCTGGGTAACATCTAGAAGAATTAAAAACATCATACCACAGTAATATATGTGTGCCCATGATTATAGCAGCACTATTTGTAATAGCTAAATCTTGGAAAGAACCCAGATGCCCATCAACCGAGGCATGGATAAAAAAAGATATGGTATTTTTATACAATGGAGTACTATTCAGCTATAAAGAAGGATAACTTTGAGACTTTTGTATGTAAATGAGTGCAACTAGAGACCATACTCATAAGTATGGTAAGCATCAATATGTATATGTACACACACACACACACATATATATATATATGTATATATATATATATACACATATATATATATGCAAGATAGTTATCCTATTAATTCCTATTAGTTCACTGAAAAGAAAGGTTTGTGCTTAGATTGTTTGATCAAATTTCATGCCTATATCTTGTAATCAGGTCTACTTTGAAGATAACAATTCAAAATGTATTAACCATTGTTATTCTCCTACCATCTGTTTTGAAATTTTGTACCACAGTTGTATTATTTTCCTCTTTAGAAAAAAAAATGGAAAAAACTTAAAATGAATGTTTACTCAAGTTTAGCAGAAATGAAATATAGTGGAAAATGCCAACTTAACACCTTTGATCTTGTTATATCAACTACCTTTTTAAGCAATTACCATTAGCTCAACAGCCCCAAAGAAAGACTATTTTTCCTTCAGAGTTAAGGATTTTTAAGTGAAACATCTAAAATTAGAGAGGAAAAGTACCAAACAGCACAGCTAAGAACACTGAGCAGATGCTTCATAAGTAATTGTTGAAATGACTACAAAACATTCCTTTTTACATTTATAAGGAGAACACTTCCCAACATCATCCTAACAACTGTGTTTTACATCTTTGCTCATGTGTCTTTGTTTGGCTATAACCATGGTTATCATACTGACATATACTCAAAATTTATACAATACATTTCCTATGACTTGCTCTGTCCTCTGGTGAAAATAGATGTACTTTCATATGGCTTAAAAAGGTATATCAATATGGTCAATAAAGTTAATTTGTGATTCATACTCAAATTTATTATGTTAGATACATTTTTGTTCAAAAATTAGTATGGCTTAGTTTTTTTTCAGCAAATTCTCTCTTACTTTTTTTTCTGCATTACTTATGGATATTTTCTTATAAAACTTTTGATATCCATAAAACATAACTATTTAATGTTGATAAAGAATTTCAAGACATCATTAAAAAAATTTCAAATGACAATATTAAAAGCTTATGTGAACCATCAGTGTCATTAAATGTGACTTGTGTCCTAAACTGATAACTGAAGGTAGACCATATACACATTTATATGTGTGTTAAGCTCCACTGCCTTGTTCATGGATGTAAAAAACTAACATAAAATCTTCAATCATTGACTTCTAATCTGAAGCTCCAATGATGGGGTACCACAATAGCTTATTGTTAAAATGTAAACAATTTAAACAAATCTTGTGTCCCTGAATCAAGGCCAGCAGTTTTCTGTAGCTGTTTGTTTCAAGCAGGAGCCTAAAGTGGTATCTCTCTATGGTCTGTTGGCCATTTCAGAACTTTAGAAATGTAATGCTCAATTCTTTTTTTTTTTTTTTCCGGGACCGGGGATCGAACTCAGGGCCGTAGTGCTTAGCGGCAAGCACTTAGCCCACTGAGCTGTACCTCCAGCCCTTTAATGCTCAATTCATTAGAAAGTAACAAATAACTAAATAAATTTTATGAGAGGACTTCAAGATGGCAACCGGGTAGGCAGCAGAGAGAGAACCTCCCAGAGGACTGCCACTCAGACAAAGGAATATAGGAATATAGCAACATGTGAAGGACAGAAAGGAAAGAGGTGGGTATCCTGAACTCAGGAAGGATCTGAAATGGGAATTGAAGCCCTCAGAAAGACTAAGCAAACTCCCTGCTGGAGGAAAGGATCAGAGATCCACCATGGCGCAGTTGGAGGGAGAGGAGAAGGAGGAAGTTACCACTCCGAACACACACTTGGCCCACGCCCTTGTTCCAGCATTCGCAGCTTCAGCTTCAGAGACCCACGCTCATGGAAGCCTCCTGACTCGGCCAGGGGAGAGCGGAGTTCTGAGAGCTGGTCCAGGGCTGGAGAGAGGAGGGCACAGCCAGGAAAGGAGGCAATGGTGGTTGGGAGCAGTTGTCAAACCCAGTGTGAGAATGAGAGGTTGCAACAGCCACTGGGGCAGAGTCCCCACCCTGCGGCAACCTTCCTAAACAGTGCCTGGAGAGAATCAATGCAACTAGTACACAGCCCACCACGCCAGGTTCTGCACCTGCCTCAAGGCGGTGGCCCCCTGCCTCTCAGCTGGGTGAGCAGCTACTGGTGGAGAGCAGCAGGGAACCTCGGCAGTGAGCCGCGCGGCTCCCAGGGATCCGGCCGAGGAGTGGACGGGGGCTCCAGCACCGCAACGGGAGGGAGATGCAGATGGAGGTGGATCACGTGGCTCCACACCCTTCTCACTCCAACATCAGGCAGGAAGCAGGAGCTGGGTTGCTGGAACTCAGCTCCCACCCTGAACTCTCTCTGGGAGCACCTTGAGTCTCCACGGCTTGAGCAAGCACCACCTGTTCTGGCAACAATGGCATGAATCCACAGTCTTCAGGACTCACCCCAAACTACTAATGCGAGCACCAACAGGGTCTCCTTACAACTTGCACATATGAACCTTGCATGAACCTATAGCAACAAATTAGATGAAAAGCAGCAGACCGGAAGTCTGAAAAACAACAACTTACTTTATACAGTAGACCCGAGAAAATCCTCCAACTCTATTCTAGAACTAATCTTTAAACTCAGTTCATACCCTGAACTAACACAGTGAGAATGGGCCAGGGAAATTTCAAGCCCTTATACCAAGCATTGTAAGTTTATCCAATGCCCAGCTGCACGGGGTGGGGAACGGTAATACTGGAGATCAGGAGGGAGGAGGAGAAGAAAGGGCCTCTGGCATCGAGGCAATGAGACAGAGCTGAACGGGGCACCAAGGGCACCCCGACGGGGTCACGTGCCACGCGGCTGCTATGACGAGGGCCCCGTGGCTGCTCCGCTGTGGGCCCCGCTGTGGGTGCCCCATGGACTGGACCCGCCCCCACCCATAGCACGGCGACGGGGCGGAGCCGGGCAGTCCACTGTGAGCATAGGTGCTTTTCCACCTCCGACAATGGCAGTTTGTATACACCCATGTATGCTATAGTATAGTCTGAGGTAGCTGTATCTCTTCCCAAGGCGAGAGTGCAGGGGTATAGATAAACCCAGGAATACAGTTATCACAGGGAAGATGACTGATTGAGTGGTAGGGCAACGGAGATGAGGGAGGAGAAAATTGGACGATCAAATGGGCCATCATCTGTGTAACTGAGTAACATGTGAAGGTAACATTATGTAGGACAGCATCCAGAGCTAATTCCCTTCTATGTTCTCTATAATTTGTATTTCCTCAATCGTTTTTGTATTAACAGAAGTGAAGATAACTTTATATTATGCAGCATCCAGTGATGATTCCCTATCTTCTGTATAATTTGGTATTTCCTTTAATGTTTATGTGTTAACTAATGTGAAGATAACATTATGTAATACAACATCCAGTGCTAATTCACTACTATATTCTGTATAATTTTGTATTTCCGATATTGTTTATGGCTTATTCTGGTTCACATGTCTCCATTCTTTTGTCTTTAAAATAAAAACAACAACAACAAAAAAACCCAAATCTTTCTCTGTAGAGCAGAATAGTAGCTAATATTCATTGTATGTCAATCATGTTAATGATCCTATTTCATTAATTATTTCACATATACATTTTCTTTTAATCATTACAGTAGGTAATTTTGTCTTCATTTTATTTATTTATTTATTCATTTATTTATTCATTTATTTATTTTTGTGGTACTGGGGATTGAACTCAGGACCCTGCGCTTGCTAGGCAAGCTCTTATTCCACTGAGCTATATCCCCAGCCTTGTCTTCATTTTATCATGAAGCTTTAGAACATTGTATGGGTAGTCCTATGCTGTATGACTCGTCCTACTAGTAATTGGTGGAGCTATGACTGAGACTCAGTTCTATTCATATCTAAGACACATGGTCACTGAAGAGATGGATATAATGCCTTAATGTGAGTATATCAATCATTAGCAAATACATAGCTATTAACTGAGCTGGAATCTCAGCATATTTTTTAAAGAGTTGATGTAAAAATACAAAGATGGCATACATAATAATAAAAAATCAAAACAGTAGGTTTGAAGCACTGGTGTTTATTTTTACAATGTAAAATATTCCCATTTTATCTTGTGTAAGAATAAAAAATTTTCATAATCTGACTATGGGAGAATCTTTCTGAGAATAGAGTGCTGAGAAAAGGATGGAGTATTGTAAGAAATGAATCTTAGGACAGCTTTGTATCTTGGTACCCACACACGATGGCAGTGAGGAGGTATAGCTAGAAGAAATACAGCACCAACAGTTAGAACTATACCAAAATTTTAAGTACGATTTTTATTTGATCAAAGCCAGATTTATTGCTGGTCGGAGCACATGTGCTTATACTAACCTATCTCTCATGTTCTACTTCCTCCTTAGCAAGAAAATTTTAGAAGTCTTATATCACTGAGATCATTCTCACACAGAGTATTGGAGAAATTTTGTGTACCTGGCTATTTGCTGCAAATAATATACCATATATATATTTAAAAAAACTTCTTTGAAATGTATTGGGTGATTTAGCATCCACTTGATAAAACTTGATTACAGCTCATGTATCATACATATACAATTCACTTTCTATTTCTGTCACTTCTAATCAATGACGATTTTTGTTACTGATTAAGATTGTGTAATCTAAACCTAAAAAGAAATTTATATTCAAAGATTCCTTTTTTTCCCTATGTGAACAGGAATAAATTGTACTTATTCAGTAAAAAGTGTGTTTTGCAATTTTCAGGTGTTTGCTCTGGTCATATGTTTTCCAGTTTTAAGTTCTGAGTTTATGCTTTTGTCTGTTAACTTTAAAATTATTTCTTATAGTCCCTTCTATTTTCCCTTCCAGGAACTGCTGTCTTGCTTACCTCCATGTACTTACCTGGCTGGTTTGACTGAAACGTTTCACACTTTACTCCAGTCAGGAAATCCCTACGCAACTTCACTAGTTCCTCTTTTTTTTTTTTTTTTTTTTTTTGGTTTTCTGATTTCTCTAATGCTTTGCTTATACCATATTATCAAACTGTAAAACTCATTTCAAACATATAGAAAGGAGAAGTAGGTCTTTAAAATACCGCCCATCTCGTTAGAATAGCCTAGGAAGCAGGGACTTTCAGATCCCGTGGCACACAGGGGGATTTGAAGAGCTAAGCTGTTAGTATTAAACGCTTGAGGACAGTGAGATCATCCCGCACATAACGTTTGCTAACGTTGGCTTCTAAAGCCCTGTCTATCCAGGGGAGAATCTTTAGCTCAAAGATAAGAGTTACATTCAAAGTCAGGACAAATAGTTATAGAGAGGAAAAGCGTTAAGCACCGGGGAGCAAATCGTTTCCAGAAGCAGCGCACAAAGCTGGAACTCCAAGGGCAGTCACGTCTTTCCGGCCGCACGGTGTCAGGGCTGAGGATGACATTTTCAATTTCACTCCATTGTCAAGGACTTAATCATATGGACATAACTTTCAAGGGCAGCAGAAAACATTTAGCCTATAACTAGGCGACTTGGAGTAAAAGGTGGCAACGGAGCTCGGAATGAACCTAGCCGTCTGCTAAGGGCGGGTTCCTCCCTTGCCTTCTCTCTGTAGAAAAAGCTGGGGTTTTTTTTTTGTTTTTTTTTTTGTTTTTTCAATTTATCATGTTTGAAGATTGGGTAGAAAGCTTATCATTTATTTCTGTGTATTTTTTTTTTTCTGAGAGGCTACTTTTGATTAAAAACTCAAGAAAGTCCCCTTGATATTCTTTGTTTCATGTAATGTATCATAACTAGACCAGAAAACCAGGAAAGAGAATGTTTACCTAGAGTCTAGATTACAGAACCCATCCTCAACTGCTTTGTATTGAATGTACAAAGGAAAGCTGATTTTCTTTTGTGGTGTGTGTCGGTGAGGGGTACTAGGGGTTGAACCCAGAATCCATTGAGCTATATGCCATGCCCTTTTTAAATATTGAGACAAGTTCTCACTAAGTCTGTGGGTCTAATCCTGAAATCTTCCTGCCTCAGCCTCCCAAGATACTAGTTTTATAGGTATATGCCACACCATCAGCTAAGAAAGTATTTATATAATAAATTTGCATGAAAACATTATTTTGGCTTTAAAAGAACTTAAAATCACTGTTAGTAGAATATCACATAACATCGTATTCAAGTATAAAATAAGTAAGTTTTAATGTTATAGTTACAATTCACATTTCTTCATAGATTTACCTGAATCTACTATTAAAAACTGTAGGTTTCGATGGTCATTTTTTAGCCTAGAAAGAAGTCATTTGGCAATAGCGTAGGTAAAATATAGCAATTCTAACATATGAAAAACCCATATGTGTTCTAAGATGATTCAAATCTAATTACCAAAACAAATATATCAAAAAGAACTTATAACATTTTGAAATAATGGTAGAAAAAGGAAAAAGGAGAAAATTTGGAAAATAGTTCAATGGAAAGATTTAGAAAAATCACGTATGATAACCCTTGAGACAAAAATTAAGCATAACTGTAAAATATCAGCATTTGTAGCTCTAAAAATGCTTAATGAGTCATCACAAAATTAACAATATGGTAGATCAGGCATTCAGAGAAACATTAACCTTTCAGAAAGAGTTCTTTACCTTGTGTCTCCCTTCCCTCTTTCCTTGGTACCTACCGATCCCAGACAAGGACCCCACCTGTGAAGCCCCCTTGGGCCTATTCCTTCCTCTCCCCTGGTATTCATCTCCCTCTGGCTTCTAACACAAACAGTTGCCTGGCTTTACTGAAGCAGCTGTGGAGCACGGTCCTTGATCGTCCCCGCCCAGCTCTCAGCACCCTGCCTGCCATTCCTCAACGAAGACTCAGCTGGGCCTGGAATTTCACCAGTGTCTCTCACTCCTTGTTAGTAGTAAAATGGCTTAAATATGTGCTCTGTGTTTCTGCTTCCACTTCTTCACCCCCAAGTCACTTCTCAAAGACAATCTGGTATGTTCTTTGCCACCCAGTGGGAAATGTGCTCTTGCCAAGCACTGAGAATTTTCTCAGCTCTCATTCTGCTCACACAAACCTGCTACATTTGATACTGGGTGCTCTTTTTCTGGATTATTTTCAGCCTCCAAGTGTGAAGTGCCTATTCCTTGTAATTCAGTTGTGGATTTTCTTTTCTTTATATCATAGGTAACTACTGTGTCTTCTATGTAATCATCAAATACAAATTTCTTATTCTAGTAAAAGTTTATGAACCATTATATATTTGTATTTTTCTACTTCAGATGTTCTATTTTTCTCTTGCAATTCCTGCTTCTTCACTAAGATGCAGATCAAATAATAAAAACATCGGCTTTTCCTAAGGAAATCCTTGCCTTGCAGTTCTGTTAGCTTTCAGAGCTAGCAGAACTCTTTTAGTATAAATCACAAACACATTTGATTGTTTCTTCTTTTCCTCACTGTAGTAAGTAGCCCAAACATCAAATGTACTAATTATCCCACGTGGTTTATTTACATGTTGGAAAGAATGTTTTTAGATACTCACCATTCCTTGCATAAAGCAAAACTGAATTCTGAATCTGCAGAATCCACTTAGTTGTTTGGAACAAGGCACTCAAAATGCTTCTTAACCAGAATTTGTGCTGATGCCTCCTATCACTGACTATTCACTTGGTTTCTCGACAGTCAGTGGACTCTTCAAATACAAGATGTGCAAAATGGGAATAAGTGTCTTCACCACATTGTCCAATATCTATCTCCTTATTGTTGTCAATTTGCTAAGCTAGAATCAAAGAAGTAGCATCTTCTTACAGTGGTTACCCCTTCTCTTGGTATTTACTAGTCATTCAGACTTAGTACATGCTGGGAAAAGGGTTTTCCACCTCAAGTTTTGACTACTGTAAAACATCTATATGTCAGTTGTCCTAATGTTCCTTTCTTCAAGGTGGGTTTAAAAATTCTACCAGAAAAAAAATGTTCCTATAATAGATGTTCCATCTACAATTGTATAACTTCATGCTTAGAATGTAAAGTCATATTCACCTACTGCTTTTAAAATGAAAGAATTTCTTCAGTATATTCAATATGTTCTCCAACTTGATTTAATGTACAATTCCAAAATTCTTAATATTCTGTACATGAGTACACTGACTGAAAAAGTGGTTGTCTCATTGATGATACTCTGTTAATTCATTCAAGTACTATCTAGTAAAATTAATGTGCATCAGGCACTGTACAGTGTCTAGGAATACCCACAGATTTCTGCACCCAACCGTGCTCAGCATAGAGTCAGAAGAGGGTGACAAGGAGAATGTAGTGAAGCTTATTTTCTAGAACTCTGCTTGGCAATAAATTTACGAATTTGCATAGTTGCTCACCTAAGGTGCAGTGCCTGAAGCAGAGTGAGCATCCCAGAATGCATTTTGTATTGGAAGGTTCACAAGTCAAACGAAATCAGTGGCTGGTTTTAAAGAATTAGAGGTTATTGACAGAGCTGATTAGGGGTACTGATTTCCCACACAAAGCCACGGCTTTCTGGGCTGCTCACCATCAGCACAGGGCAACATTTTCTTTAATGATTAAAATTTTTAAAAAGCTTCCCACATTCACTGGCAGACAGAGCAGAGAACTTCATGAAGCCCACGGAAAATGCAGGGGGGACAACACTAAAGATGATGTGACCCTTTGAAAATAAAGGTCGCGTCTGGAATGACTGACATAAACAGCGAGCAGTTGGAGATAAGGTTAGAATTCAGTTTGGAGCCAGATTTCCAACTTCCGGACTGAGTTGATAAGAAGTTCGTGTTTCCCCCATTTTGCAATGGGAAATCTTGACATTGAAGCAAAGGTTTGTATGATCACATCCTTTGCCCTCTGCTTTCCTTTCTTGCCCAAATATTCAAGTTTTATTTTCTCTAGGATATACCTGCATAGCACAGCCTTTCCCATATCTGAAAGTGTATGGTATCAGTATGTATGTATCAGTCAGGAATGCTCTTTTTTTAAAAAAAACAACCCTCCAGTCTTGGGTATCAAACACAGCACTTCATGTATGCTAGGCAAGAACTCCAACACTGAGCTGTACTCCCTGACCCATGAACGCTCTTTCAATTTTTAGTTAGAAAGGAATTTATAGATTTGAGAAATACATGTCCCATTTTCCTAAGTAAATTTTAAGTTCACTGAAGCTTGTAATGCTTGCAATTCTTGTAATTCTTGAAATGTTCTCATATTAGCTCATTAACTGTTATTTTATTAAGTAAAATATTTAATGAATAGTGAATGGACTCACATGGTGACTTCTATTTTTTCCTTAAAATAAAATGCAACCTTATAGATATGTATCACTAACCTCAGAAATATGGAAGGTAATGACCTCTCCTCCCTACTGTGTACCAGTCAGCTCAACCGTGGCTTCCTGTCTTCCTTACATCTCTCTAGGAGTGAGAGGGGGAGAGAGAGAGAGAGAGAGAGAGAGAGAGACAGGAAACCATGTCTGGGACTCACCGCACTCTCCATGTGTCCTTATGTAAGTCTAACCGGCAGGTTTCAGAACACTCAATATATTTGGCTACCAGCATTTCCACCTCAAGATCATTTCCACCTAACAGCTATTCCCACTTAATGGCCAAGTCTTCATTTCCATTTCAGGCACAGGGAGGGCTAGAACATTTCCTGAGGTAGGAACAGGAACTTAGGAACACTTAGCATCCTGAACAAAAAGGAACATTTCTCGGCCTCTGCTTAGTGTGAATGTACTCACCCTGATGCAAGACTTTTATCAGAATGGAATTATCATCCATTTTTCAATAAGAATCCAAAGGAAGCATTTTCTATAGCCGAATTAGTGATTGTGGATGCAGACATGTTAACAGCTTGGTTTGGGTCAGGGGACAGGGAAGACCAGTCTGCCTCAGCTGCAGCTTCTTGCCCACTCTCCCCTACATGGAAGGCTGCTGGCCCTGCCAGACTACACCATAGCCACCGCACCCTCCTGCTCTGGTTCTTCCGTCCTGGTTCACATCTACCTCCCAGTCCTGATCATTACGGTCCATAGTCACTTCACCTCTGACTCTAATAACCGGCAGTTACTCAGCTCTGTGAAATGGGTGAAAGACTCACAAAAGTTGGTGGTATAAATGAGGAAATGGGACTTGTATGCATCAGTTTGGGTCACCACAACATGCTAGCGATTGGCTGGCTTAAAATAGCACTTTGTTTTTTCACATTGCTGAATTTTGGAAAGTACAAGATTATGGGTCTGGTCAGTTCAGTTTCTAGGGTCAGGGATGGGCTGCTCTTCTCCGAACATGAAGACAGACACTTTCTCACTGTGTCCTCACCTGGTCTTTGCTCCCTGCTGTCTCTTTTGCTAAGGACATGATTCCTATTGTATCAGAGTCACTTACTACTTTATTTGGCCACAAATTCATCCTACAGATCTTATTCCCAAATATAGTCTTATTGGGTATAAGTGCCTAAATATAGGCATTTTTAAGGGGACATAAATATGTTGTTTGTAGTAGGTCTTGACTGAGAACTGAAAAGCTGGAGGTAGAATGATTCCATTTATTTCCAGCCAAAAGTTGTCACTTGAAAATATAGTTCTAGTGGACTCACTTGGCTTATATCAGATATCTGTCCCTCTGTTTTCATTTTTCTTTTTGATACCTTGGGATTAATATTTAAATGACATCAATTTCAAGCATAGAATTCATCTCTGAATGGTAACTGCATTTGCACCAAGTCTCTTATCTTCAAGTAACTGGGTTTTTACCTCTCACTACTCAGAAATACTTATGTCTATATCAGAATGTCACACACCCACATCGACTATGTACACTATGTAAAGCAGAGTTTCTGACCTCTTCCATGTGTACCCCTTCATTTAATAGTCGCACCGCCGGCCCGCATCATAAGCCTGACAATGTCATTTTCCTACTGTCCTCTTCCTGAACCACAGAGAAGGAAGAGAAGAGAACTCATGCTGGCATGAAGGCTCTGAGCAGGGTTTCTGACCCGCTGAGGTTTCTGTCATTTCATGGTGGTTTCCTCAACTATTTCCTGTAATAACTTACTTTTTATTTAAATATTGGCTATTTATAGTGAGGTTTTGTCTTATTATTCTCATGCTCAAGATTAAGATCAAATCAGTAGCCACAGGACTAGGATTCCTCATGTCTGTGACTCACTGCAATGATAAGATGTTCATGGATGGACTTCTATCCAACTGACAAATCCAAGGTCTGCTGCATGAAAATTGCCATAATCTTTGCTAATGTACTATGAGAGTAATTTTACTGAGTCTTTCCTTCATAAGATAAAATATTAGGCTTGAATTTTGAATTCCTAACCAATAATAATAATAATAATTTATTGAGCACCTATTATGGCAGCATATGATAGGCACATTATACAATTTGCTATTTTATCTAATAATGAATAATTTCAGTATTGTCATTTTACCTGTAAAAAATGAAGACTGAGACTTACAAAGTAAGTAATTGATGTAGGAAGGTTGCTTAGTACCTGGAATTAGTCACTCTCAGAGGTTCAAGGTACAATTCATTGGATTATCAAGTCAGCCTAAGAAGCTGATGCCAACTGTAAGCTGGTGGGAAGTTTTACCTTCTAAAACTGCTCGCAGTTTCAAATACTCACTAGAAAGATCCAGGTAAATCCCTGAAACCAATTATACCTACAGTTGTGGTTATTACAAGCATAAGTTACACAGTGTTAGAAATGCAGAAAGTAGAATGTGAGCTTTGGAAGGAAGCAAATGTGAGGCCTGTGTATGGTCAGAGATGCATAATTTTGCCCATCCGGGAAATTTACGTGGCTTTTGTGTCCAGTGACGTACTGAGCTTTCCTTATACAGGCATCATTCATGAAGTATGGTTTAGTGCAGTCTCTTCCTTCTCCTTCCCCCTTCTGGGTTTGAGCTGGGTTAAAACTCAGGCTCTAATATGTGGTTTGTCTTTCTGCTGTGGTTGAATGTACCCCGAGTTATCTTATTAGCACAAACTGTTGACAGAGACCCTATGAGTAACCTTATTAGCATAAACAGCCAGGGTGTCCCAGATAAAGATTTTAGAATTGGAATTTAATCCCATATCTGTTGGGGTCAAAATACTACCTTTACCATTTTCTTCTCATTCACCTAGCATCGTACCTGACGAAGAGCTACAGTCCTATAAACCTTGATTGCCTAAGTGAACCAAACAGAGATTTTTTCTGCTTAGAGTAAAATTTCATAGTAATTACTGATACATCCAAGGTAGGGATAATTTTGTCATTTTGTCATTCTGTTAATGAAATGAATCTCAGAGTCAAGAGTTAATTATGAAATCTAAATCAGATGTTGTCCTCCTAAAACCAAAGTTCACATGTGCTATAAAGAATCACCAAGAATTCAATTTGTGGGAAGAAAATGAAATTTTTCTGTAACTACAAGTTGTGAATTGGAACAAAAGACAGATTAACAAGAGAGAAACAGAAGTCCATAACAGGGCAGACATCCAGAGAGTAAATTGTCCACAGAATTGGCTTTGAGTTTCAGTACAGCAACTGCAGCAAAGAACAATATATATTAAGAGGTGTGACAAGACAAGGGAAAAGGAATTTGAATCTTTAGGGATGTCAAATTGTGGAAAAGCAGATAAAGGCAGGTAAAGGCTGGTTAGTAAAGTGCATTAATACAGATTTCTTTGGTACCATCTCTACGTGAGTTTAAGTTGTCTTTTGTGGTTAACCTTTGTTGCCCCCATGGTGTTGGGCATAGGGACCAGGCAATATATCTTGTTACCTTTGAAAATCTATGTCCATCTTAGAGCTTCCTTGCATCAGCTTCTTAATTGTTTTTGGTTTAATAACCCTTCATATTTTTTGGGAGGGCATATTGTGGTCCTCACAGCAAATAATGCTTGTGACAGGTGATTACAGATGAGAATGAATTTAAATTGCTCTCAACCTATTCTTCTGTGTGGAAATATTATTCATGAGACATTCTGCTGACTAATGGTTGAATGTGAGCAGATGAGACTTTCTTTTACATAGAATATCAGCTCCTCTATGTGTTTGAAAGGGAACTTACATTTAAGAGAAAAATATAAAAATATACTGTGAAAGGCAAACTAAGACGTGCATACAAGTACATGCACTAGATGGGGACATATAGATGAGAAATTTCAGAAAGTAAGAGTTTGTTTAGCTACCAATTTCAAATATTCCTTAAATATATCTATATTGTACTTAAATTTCTGAAATAACTTGATTATAAACACTCCTAAGTAAGTCTTTAGTCAAAAGTGGATAGTGGTGAAACAATTTTTTAGTTTTTCTTTGTTTCATCTCCTGCCCTTTCCATTTTTTTCTGAATATTATGCAATCAAAATGGAATTAAAGGGAAAGAAAGTGATTTGGAAATTCAACCTGATGGTTCACTTTAAAGTAGAGTCCCGTGAAAGAAGAAAGGAGGGGACAGAGAGAAGGTGTAACATCTTAGCGTGATATACTGCTTAGAAAATTTTCTGACTACAATATAATTAAGTTTTTTCTATTTATGACTTTTGAAATGGAGTCCCATATCTCTTGCGTATTTCACAGAATTGTACACTGAACTAATGCCCACACAAAGTGTAGTCATAGTATATTATTAGGGGACAATGAACATCCATAAAGCCAAAGAGTGTCATGCTCATTTAAAAATGTCATGCAAGGGCACACATAAAGGGCCACATTTATATTTGCAGCTGCAATAGATTTTAGGTCTTTGAAAATCCTAATGAAAACGAGACACATGAAAGTGAACTCCTGTGTCACTTTAGCAAGATGAAAATTCCCTGTCGTGTTCAGTGTATAGTCTCAAGATCAGAGAGTCTTTGAAAATATATTCCAGAAATCAATCAATATGGTTATCATCCAGTTTTACTGAAGTGGAGAGACCTAGAAAATAAGGAGGTGTGGCTTGCTGGAGGAAGGATAAGGAGGGGAGACTAGGAAAGCAAAATTACTAGGAGCTTTTTGAGTTTTGATGGAGGTGAAGAACTTTTCATGCAGATTGTAGGTACTCAATAGATTCTCTTGTTTCTGGAACTAAACTATTTCTGGAAGAAAACTATTTCCATAGCTTAATGGTTATGTCTGTAAGCCACGACATCCAAGTGTACCTCAAGCTTCTTTCTTTTGTGTACAGAAACACAAACCAGTGTAGGCCTGGCATTGAGTATTCCCCTCCTTGGTCACTATATATTCTACTGTCCCTTAAATGGCTTTATAAATCAATATTAGAAATCTTTAGTACCATTTCATTCCATGAGAAATTTAATTTAGTAACATCCATGTCTCTCTATAAGAATTTTCTTTAACAAATAATAGGCAAAAAAATTCTCAGTTGCTAAGTATTTTAACAATTGCCTGAATTCTTATTAACAGAGGCATCCTTCAGAGAATCACCACCACAGTCATTAAGAAGTATTTATTACTTTGTGCACTGAAGATCTGCTTCCTGACTATAAGGAGTTCACTAATTTTGTTTTGGTTAAATGTCTGCCTTTAGAGTGAATCCACATTTGCAGAGATAAATTCTTGCTGCGAGTGTATTTGAGGCAAAAACATGACCAATATTGGATGCAGATTTTTTTCTAGCACCCAGAAAGAGGGGACTGGTAGAATCTTCGACAGTTTGTAGTAAGAAGCATAACTGTGGCCCCAACACAATTTCCCAGAGTTCCATTGCTTTTCTTTTTTCATTTTTATTTTTCAGAAGAGATAACAGAATTTTATCTCAATCTTCCAGATATGTGTAACTTCCATGAAATTTGTATAGACGGCTTAAAGGTGAGTAGAGGAGCTATGATCCTGTACAGCTGATCAGACATCAAAACGCAGCTGAGTCTTTAGTGCTAAGATGACCAATGTTGTGGTGTAAATTTATGTGGCAAAAGGGAAGAAAACAGAAAACTAGGCTGTGTCTATTACAATATTGAAAGTTTATTTTGTATAAAGTATTCAAAACAGTGTAGATGCTTGGTGAGTGTTGCCAAAATCCATGTAAGAAAGTAATAAATGACGTTTACATGATCATACAAGAGACTGACACATCAAGGGATTCAATTATTATTGCAGTTCTGAACTGTCCTCTTACCCGTAGGAGCAACGAGATTGATGAATCTTGCTGTTGAGACAAGATAAAACTTTAGTCATGTTAAACACCTATTCTAGATGTTCACAAGCCCATATTCACTCTGTCCCCTGGTGTTTCTGCAATAGTGATATTCTTTCCCAGTATTTTTCTGTTGCTAAGAATACACATTCTGTAACTGTGGCCTCTTTGTGACCAAGGGCTGTCAAGAGTCAATTATAATTTAAATAGACCAGGCAAAGAAAATTTAAATTTGAACCAGCAAATAGCTGTCATCAACACATTGCTGAAACAAAGTCATTTGGAGGACCCAGTGAGATGCATTGGTATTCAGTCTCAGCAGGCTAAGAATGAGAAAAGGTTGCATTTAAAATTACATTTTTTTATTTAAGTAGTTATGATAAGCATGCTTCTAAATCAGCTAATTAGGTTGTGATCCGGGAGAGCGATCCCTGTAATGGAACACAGCCAAGTGAGAAAAGGAAGGTATAAAATTGAAATATTCAAGAAATGAGAATTAATTCTGCAAAGTTTTTGTCAATGAAACATTGTTGTTTTACCTTTAAAAGAAACTTTACTAGTTTTTCCCAATCAAGGGGATGCTTTCAATATATTAGGAGAAATGCCCTCTGCATTATCTGTTCTGTATGGACAGTTAAATTGTACTTGTCATCGTAATCTCAACCCATTTCCTTCATGTTCACGGGCATTGGCTGGGGATAAAGTGAACACAGACTGTAAGAGAAATTTTCTCTAGTAACAATGATACATGAGCTGTGCTAAACCACCCTCCTTTCCCCCTTCCAGGAGTTAAGCTGTTACAATGTGTAGCCGCCCAAGGACAGAGTAAACCAGAGGGCCTGAACTGTCAAGATAGGACAAACCTCATGACTAAGGAATTTGTAAAATATACCTTTCCTGGGCTACTT
>PVLD010020083.1:0-34764 GCA_004027595.1 Dinomys branickii
GTCTGACTAAATTTGCATGTCTGTATATGGGTCCATACATCTACAATTCGAAGATATCAATGGATAAAGCAACAACTACTGTTGAGACCATATCACCTTGTCTATAGATTAGTTGTGATTGTACTATTTTCTATGATAATGGGTGTCTGTTTGTCAATACGTTTTTGTACTTTTATGTTTCTAAAATAAAAAAATAAAATAAAATAAAATAAAATCTGCAATGTAAAGAAAACTTGTTTACATTGAGAGTTGTTCAATGTTAAGCTTTGTTACTCTTAAATATGACAGAAACAGTATCTGTAGATTTACTGAAAGGAAAGTTTTTATGTTGCCCATAAAGACTTTATGAACGAATATGTTAGCAGGTTGTATTAGGTGTTACCTGAACACAGTGTTCAATTACAGGATGTGACTTCTGGTGAGATTTGTCGTGGAGACCAGAGAGGAAACACACCTGGCAGATGTCAAAGTTGAGACACTTCAGACAGCCGTATCTGCCAATGGAAATGGAAAGGCAGCTTACACCATTACCAGTAGGACAGCAAAGAAATAATACTTAGGTAGAGGGTAAGTCCCCCCAAATTTACAGATATATGAACTGTCTAGTGAGTATGAGTTTTTTCAAAGTTGATAGAGATATTAAATAACCTTGATGTGTTTATTTAATCAAAGAAATATTCTTTTGATAGTATTTCTTATGGCTTCTATCTAGTTGTACCCCGAAAGCCTCTTGTGCTCATAGGTGAGGTTTTGGGGAGGTGGCTGGACCATGTGTGTGTGATACTGGATTAAGGGTGAATGAAAGATGGATTAGTCCATTGATTGGTTTGGCATAGCTCTGGGGGTAGAGAAGGGGAAGGCCCGCTCTAGGTGTGGATGGCACCAACAGACAGGCTTGTAAACCAGAAGGAATGTAAAGGGAAGCAAAGGCTTGCTACTGCCTGTCTCCTGCCTGCCCTGCCAGGGCCCTCTGACAAGCCCCCTTGTCTTGCAGCCAGCCAACTATGGAATGAAACCTCTACAAACTGTGAGCAGAAATAAACATTTCCTCCTTTAACACGTGAAGGTCGAGTATTTTGTCCCAGCAAAAAGAGAGCACCTAAGATAATATCTTTATAAGGCATAATATTAAGATAGTTTTATCCAACCTGGCATGGTAAATAGGTCTGATTCCCCTTCCTTAAGCTCCCACTACCCTGATGCCATATGCACGGTCCTGTGTGCTAAGCCCTTGGGAGAGATCTTAAGTCTGCACAGATTAGGAGGGACAACCTCTGGGTTTTGTACCTTTTGTACTTTTCTCTAGAAGAATAATGCTTTGTCCTCTTCCTGCTGCCTTCAGATCTGTGAATCCTGCTCGAAAATGATGTTATTAATCTCCCTAAAGCCAAAGCTATTATTTGTGGTTTCTGAGAGCCAGGAACAAGTTTATGGTTAGGATTATAATAAATCTAAATAATTTTTAATAGACTTAGAAAGTTAGAGCTAAAAGAAACCCATGCATAATTTAATCAGTCCCTCCTTCTTTTACTTTGCCCCGAAGTCTAGGAAAAAAGATAGCTCACATGGAGGCATTTTGAGAAGGAAGCTTAATCTCATTCTTCCCAGAGAAGGAAATGTAAGTACAGTATTCTTCCTCTGCTTCGCTTCGCTGTTTCCTTGAGTGACCTGAACAAGTCACTTAAACTTAAAGACCCTCAACTTGTGCCATCTATAAAATAGGCATATCTGCTTTATGCTTTGCATAATGATTTTGAAACATTTCAATGTAAAAGTTCTGTTTTGTATAATTGCAAAGTTAATTCTGTCCCTGGCCTAGAGCAAACATAAGCAGTTAAGTGAAACACAGCTTTTACATTGCTTATTGGCTAAATGATTATAACATGCATACAACAAGGTAAATAATACTTCTACTCCTCTGTTGTCAGATATAGAAGAGCTTATTGTTCCTTGTAGTTCGGAGATTCCTGTGGTCCTGCTGGCTTGGTTCCCAACAGTCCTTTCTGCGGATGCGTCTTATTGTTCGATGTTCAGTTAGTTGCAGAGTTTTTTAGGAGAGAAATTTTGCTGTGCACTCTAAATTCCCTGCAGACCCAATTTATTTTTTCAGCAAAATTAAAAATTAAAATTTTTATGTTTTTAGCCAGCCCCGCGGACCTATTTTATATCTGTGGGGAATTTCTAAGGTCTAATTTTTTAAGGTCAGGAACTATGTGAAAGGAAGTAGAACAAACTGAGCAAGAACCAAGCCCTCAAGCCTCTGTCCCCTCCTTTCTGGGTACCCCAACTGTGACTTGATCTTCACCATCTGAGAGTGCCAGGGCTTCTGTGCACTCCTCTGCAGCCTGTGTCTACTTCCCGGGAATCATGGGGTTGCCAGTGCTTGACCCAGACCTGCTAGTTTTCCTTCGCTTTTCCCCAAATCTATAGTAAAAACCATAATAATTTTACTTCCTTGTTGTTTTATTTATGGCAGACCTTCATCACCTATTCTGTAAGATGAAATTCGGTCATCCTCAAGGCTGTGGAAAGGCCTGAGTCTCTTACACTTAGCTTTCAAATCTGCCTGTCTCCAAGCAGAGAGAAGATCTGGGTTGTGCTGCCCTTACAAAAGCAGACTGTTCTTCGGGTTCCATGCCTTTCTCTCCACTGTCTGCATAGAGTATCGTGATTGCAAAGGAGGGACTCCGTTCAGACCACCAACCTCTGCCCCTTGTTAACTGTGTGAACGTGAACATGTTATTGAACCACTCATCAGGCTGATAACACCACCTTTGTAAATGCACCATATTTTAAATAAAATGGTCTCTGCCAATCCTTCAGCCTAAGATTCAACACTTAACAAATAAAACTATTATTGTTGTTGTTATGGATGACTCTTAAATATTTGAAAGGTTTTATTGTGCTTGTTGCTGTTAAACAAAAGACATTTTTTTCCCTTTAAGGTAATAAATATATTTACTGACCATAGTATGACTCAGTGGAAAATTTATGAAAGATAAGTTTATTTGCAACCCGGGGGCCTCAGGCAGGGAATTGTGCTGAAAAAGTGAGCCGAGTTCCAGAAGGGGCAGAAGGACCTGGGAAAACGCTATAACGCTAGACCCATTTGGAGGGTGCTCCCCAGGAAAGAGCAATGACTGTACCTCAGGCCTGTGATGGGAAAGGCCCTGCAAATGCCGCACCGAACGGGCTGAGTGATCACTTCTGTGGCTGACAGCCGGTAGCAGGTTGGGATCCAGAGCAGGATGACAGGCTCGAACTGTAACCATGATAGGAATTTCTCCTCCTCGATTCCCGGGCTCACCACCTGAAACACGACGGCGTGCTAACAGGTGCTTTGAGTCACGACTTAGCATTTTTATCTTCTTTTTTGGCTCTATTTCTATCTGTCTTGCCAAAGTTTATCACGTGCAAAGTTGGAGGCAAATCTACCTCCCAAGTAAGGTTGTCCGCCCTGTTGTGTGGAGTCTGGTCTGCATCAGTGAGCAAACTCCTCAAGACTGTCAGCCCCAGATCCCAGCGACGTCTTCATCGTACTCACCCCTTGGAAACAGCTGCGGACAGCGCTGTCCACGGAGCTCAGCTTGCGACTCTTGCCCACGACGGTTGGAACCTGCAAAAGGGAACCTCGTGTCAGTAGTTAGGAAGTCCAAAAATATGTGGCCACCGAATCTGCATGCTTAAGAGACACTATTGAGCCCCAGGGTCGCAGTATCAAGTTCCCAAGACTGGATGAGCTACACCAGCCCAAGCAAGAAGAGATTTGCTGATTTTATTCAATGTTCAAGTTGAAGCAATGAATGAATGAGGGAGAGAAGAGGAGGAAGGAAAATGAGGGAAGAAAATCTGGCAATTGGGGCAATAAAAGATGGCTTCTGTTGATTCACTTCTTGTGATCTGTTTTTAGTTTTTCTTTGCCCTATTTGCCTATGAAATGCAAATTACAATAACACTGAGTTGAAGTTCATAATAGTTATAAGGAAAAGCTTTGCCGATGTTTTCACATCATATCATTTTAACAAGCGTTATCATATGAGGTGTTCATCTTTATCCTTGTCAAAACCAAGGGGGTGACAAGAAATACAATCACTGTGTCAAAGCACTATCTGCATCCCTGTGCTCACTGCGGCATTATTCACAATGACCAAAATATGCAGTGACCTAAGTGGCCATGGACACTGAGGAATGGAGGAAATGTGGCATCTATAAACTGGAATACTATGCAGCCTTTAGAAAGAAGAAAATCCTCTCACTGGCTACAGCATAGATAAACCTAGAAAACAATATGCTAAGTGAAATCTGCCAGACACAGGAAGACAAATACTGCATGGCATTCCTTATATGGGGAATCTAAAAAGCTGAACTCAGAAGCAGAGAGTAGAATGGGAGTGTCATGGAATTAGAGGTCAGTAGGGGAACGAAGACATATTGGTCAAGGGCACAAAATTCCAGTTACAGTATACAATGAATAAATTCTGGGGATCTGGGATTGTGAACTGATCATAGCAACTCCAGTAAGAAACACTCAACTACATTGGAGCAACATAGTTCTGGGTGTGGCTGAGGGGATTTACTGAAGACAGAAGACCCAGCCTGGGTGTGAGTGGTACCACCCAGTAGCCTTGAGCCTGAATAGGCTAGAAGGGAAATGAAGTAGGAAGACTCACTTCTGTCTCTTTGGAGGAGCTCCAGTCCTTACAGTCACCTTGGACATGGTCTCCTGGCTTCCAGCGCAGGCCCTTTGACCTCCTGGTATGGACTGGCACGGGCACTACAGTGAGCCCCAGGCCTTCAGCCTTTGGCTGATCCTTCTGCTTTCCAGTGTGCACACAGCCCTTTCGTACTGTTCCGCACCAGACTGTGAGTGGCCATCATACGCCAATCTTGTACATTCTTTTATATTTATATATCTTGCCTTAAATCTGTTTCTCTAGTAATCCCTGACCGGTAAGTGGTGTGTGAGTGTGTCAATTTGATTGGAACAAGACAGTGACAAAATTAGTAAAGTACACTTCTGGGCATGTCTGAGAGGTGTTTCTGGAGATGGCTGTCATGTGGGAGAGCAAGAGTCGGGAGGAGACCCACACTGAATGTGGGTGACACCACCTGCTGGCTGGGGGCCCAGATGGAGGAACCTTGAAGCACAAACACTCTTGGCGCCTCCTTCCCTCGGCCGCGCCTCCAAGCACTGTGACCTGAGTGGTCTCCTTCCACCACATCCGTCCGCCACAGTGTTTCTATACCTTGGCACCAGGCGACCGTGGCTGAAGCTTCTGAAACCGTGACCCAAAATAAACCTCTCCTTCTCTTAGTTGTTTTTGTCACTAATTTTTGTGGTGACAAAGAGCCAGCTCAGGATCTAATGCGGAGCCCAGGGATTCTCACTCCCAATACGGTACTGCTCCCTTGACGTTTGATCCGAGAGCAGGTTGCGTGAGTCTTCACCACTCCTCCACTCACACGCACAAACCGTGACTGCGGGGGTGATGGATGCGGTTCAGTAGTTTGACTGTGCTGATCACTACACAGTGCAGAGTTGTCATTTTTTCCTTCTTCAGACAGGGATCTGCCATATTGTCCAGTCTGGCCTCCAACTCCTGGGCTCAGATCATTCTCCTGCCTCAGCTTTCTGAGTAGCTGAGATGACAGGTGTACACCAGCACATGCTGCTGAAATCTTGACTATGTATAGTTTTTGTTTTGTTAATTAAATATTTTTTAAAAAACTCAATAAACCATGGGATGATTCAGACTTGACACTTCCCTCAAGATCAAAAAAAGCAAATTAACTACAAAATTGGGGTTTTATTCCAGAACGCCTTATTCTTTGTTGAGTGATTTTCACAAAGCTTTATAGGACCCAACCTTACAGATATTCTAATGTCCCACTCAGTCATATTCATCTTTCAACCCAGTCACCAGCGGGAATTTAACTAAGGGAGTAAGAACCTTTTGTGACTGCCAAAATGGGCAGTGTGGATTGGTTCTGAGGTCATCCATATGCACAGACATGTGTATTGTCATCTCCATTTGTTCCTATTTGGTCAGGGGTCTTAATTCACATTGGACACCCTCTATAGTACAGACCTCAGCAGGAGTGGCCTGCCTGTCCGGGAGTAATCTCAGAGACTCCTCTGTGAGTTCATGAACTCTAATAAACACTCTTCTAATCAGGAAAGTGGTACTTAGAACTTCTTTGCTGACAATTAGCCAGGAGCAAGTCAACAAACATGTGCATAATAGTAACAACACCACTTAGTTAATGCATTAAATTGATAAGAACCCCATCAGCAGTGGAATGTCTATAACTACGCCATATGTTATTAGCCTTTGTCTGAAAAAAATAAGTCATTGCTTAATGGTGGCTTCCCAGTGCTGATGAACTAACTGGACCATTTATTGAGACTGGTGCTAATTGAACATTTACACTTCCCTGTTGGCCTTGAACCCTGGGATAGGAATTTCACTTCATTTGTAAAATAAGGGAGGTAGATAATGAGATCAGCTTGCCAGCTCTGTGATTTCAGCACAAGAGAAAAGAAAATTAACTCTGTAGTGGGTTTTAGTCTGTATTTTTGTTTTTAAGTGTGTGTGCAGAGACTTCACAGGTTAAATGCCCATTTGACTAGTTTCCTGCAGGTATTAGATGGCAGAATTAAACATGACTAGATACATGTTGACTGAGACGGAGCAGCACTTCAAAGGACAATTACAGTTCTTAAGGTAGTGTTTGAGTCGCGTAGTGCAGTCTGGAATTTCTTACCAGAATTCATCTCTGTGTCTCTTTGGAAGTTAATTGAGTGACAATTTGTTATGCTAATCTCCATCTTCCTAATAGCTTTTTAGGAGCAAACTCATATGTGTAGGATGTGGGGATGCGCTGTCACTGCAGTAGCTCAAGGACTTCAGTTGAATTCAGAACAAGGGCAGACTTTGGGGCCCTATTAGCCTGGTGCTAGTCTGCAGATACAGGTAGTAATCAGGGGAGCAGCATAAGGAATTCAGGAGGAAGAGGAAAATGGCCCTTAGCTCATTATCTTAGTCTTACTGGTCTACTTACACAGATGGGAGAACAGGTTCCTGTTGGGGGCCACTACAAAGTGGCTCTGAGAAGGATTTAATATTAACAAATTGGCTTTTCACATTTACTTGTGAGTTGTGTGAGGCTTAGGCACCTTGTCTGCAGATGGGGAGCTGATTCATAGTAAATGAACTTCTATGAGTCACTGGTCACTGCTGAGGCCTGTATTGGCCTGTAACCTTGTGACACCTCAAGGACAACCTCAGCTGAGGACATCTGGCTCCTACCCCTATTAACTTCAAGGAAACTCTGGCTGCAGCCATGGAGATAACATAACTCTCCTAAATTAACATAATAGTACTTTTAAGGAGTCCTCGAAAGGATTCTGGAGTCCCACCCAGATTCCTGCCCAGATTCCTGCCCAGATTCCTGCATTTTCTTCAGTATTCCCCCTCCCTTATTTGAAAACCTAATACAAATGGATGACCCAGAAAAGTCTTTGGCTAATTCAGAGACTAGACAAGCTGGAAAAGAATTAGTCCCTTCTGGAAGCCCTGAAATCGTATTTCATTGTCTCATGCTTTATTTACGCCTTCATCTGTCCACTCACTTGGGAGATTGTGGGCCTGATCAGCCTGCAGTAACTTAGGGTTATTTAACCCAGTCTTCAATAGGCTCCCCTACCCCTCTCTGGCTTTCCAGCTCCCGGAAAGCTGAGCTAGTAGGAGAACATCTGCTATGATGGCTTTCAGAGACACACACTGTTGCAACCGTAAGAACAGCCTGAAGGGCTCTATACCTGATACTTCAGCACCGTAAACACTTAAAAGTCATTGTGTTATTTACACAATAGGAGCATCTTGGAGAAAGGGTGAGGAGAGTAGAGTAAGGTGGTAAAATGGGGTTTTCAGCGGTTTCCCCGCAGAGTCACCGCTGGACCCTATATACACATAAGTGCTTTCTGAAGAGCTGAAGACACCAGGGGAAGGTCATGGCACGTGGTTAAAGCTTCGTAATAAGAAAAGAACTACTGAAGAAGGCAGAGAGAACAGCTTTATCTTACTTGTGCTATCCTTTCATCAACCAAAAGCGGAACGGTGCTAAGAGAATTACCACTTGCTTGGGGGAAAGAGAAGATAGCAAGTATAGTACTTTACCTAGAACCCCAACGTTAGGCTCACCACGATAAAATCCAGCGTCAGGAAGAACTCCACGGTCCGTAACTCTAGGCTGATATCCGGCAACTGAGCCTTAAGACCCTTAAGACAATTCCAGTGCAGAGGAGAGTCCACCACCCCTGAAAGATGAACTCAAGTTGGCCTGTACCACTGCTGGCCACGTATAGTGGCCTTGAGCTCCAAATAAACCAGCAGTAGGTAGGCCTCCACAGATGGTGGCTTGGATTACACCTGGTTGGGTACTGGCTGTGGTGATCTCAGGCTGAGGGGGTCACAAAAGACAATTTGTCCAGAATTTCTAGACAGGCTTATAGTTAAAGATCATCTCCAGACAAAGGAAGACTGCAAAGACTTGAGTAACTACTATCTGTCTACTTCTTCAGTGTGCAGGCATTAGCACATGACCACAGGATCAAAAATAACAACAGAAAAGTGATATCACTAAGCAGACAAAATAGGGAGCCAGTGATCAGCTCTAAAGATGGATCTATATGAATTGTCTGACAAAGAATACAGAAAACTCATTTTAAGGAAACTCGGCAAACTTCAGGAAAATATAAAGAAACAGTTCATAAATTTATCAGAGAAATTGAAATGATAAAAAACAATTAGAAATGCTAGAGTGTACAAATACAGTGAACGAAATATATGAATTCAACAAGTTGCTTAAAAATGTACTGATAGAACAGAAAAAACAGTGAAAAGGATGAAGAAAGCTTATAGGATTTATGAGGCAGCAAGAAAAAATGCACAAGTCATTGATACTGATTTTCAGGAAGGAGTAGAAAGAGACTAAGGGATAGAAAGATGACTTAAGGAAATAAATAACAGGAAACTTTCCAAATCTGAAGGAAGACAAATGCACAGAATAAATATACAGAAATAAGAAAGTAAAAGGTCTCTATTCAGTTTCAATCCAAATAAGATTACCCCATGACATACATGGTCTTCTCTGTCTTAAGGGCCCACAACCAGATTCAACCAACCATGGATCAAAATATTTGAAAAAATATTTCATTTCTACTGAACGTGCAAGGATTTTTTTCTTCATAATTATCCAAAAATAATACAACTTAAAATGACAATTATTCACATAGCATTTACAATTTAGTAGATATAATAAGTAACCTAGAGGTAATTTAAATGTATGGAAGGATGTGTATAGATTACATGGAAATACTTGCTATTTAAACAAAAGACTTGTGCACCCATGGATTTTGGTATCTGCAGTGGGCATGGACACCAATTCTGTGTGGCTCTTGAGGGACAGCTGTATTTTAATTAAACTTTCAAAAACAAAGACAAAGAGTGTGTCCTGAAAGCAGCTGAAGACAAGAAGGAAATAACATACAAGAGAATTCTAATGTGACTAGGAGAGGATGGGATGTTATATTTACAGTACTGAAAGGGAAGAGTTTTTTAAAAAAACTCTTTGATACAAAAAGTATCAACCAGGAATACTGTACCCAGCAAACTGTCCCTCAGAAAGGAGATAAAAATTTCCTCAAACAAAAACTGAGGGAGTTCATCACCATCAGACTTGTCTTATATGAAATGATAAAGGAAATTTTTAAACTGAAAGAAAAGAATGTTAATGAGTAAAATGAAAACATCTGAAAATGTAAAATTAACTGGTAAAATATGAACAAAGTCAAATTAAGAATACTCAAATATTGTAATGGCAGTATGTAAATCACATATCGTTAGTAAGAGTTTTAAGAAGCAAGACTAATAAAATAATAATCACTACAATAATTTACAAGGGATATAATAATACAAAATCGTGGTCTCAAAATTCAAAATGCGAGGAGGAGTGGAGTTAACATGGAGACCTTGTTTATTTTTTCAAATTTAAATGATTATCACCTTAAAATAATCTATTTTAAGTATATATTGAAAAACAGTTTTTTGGTCTTTTTGAGACGGGATTTTGCTATGCAGTTCAGGCTGGCCTTAAACTCACTTTTAACCCAGGCTGGCTTCAAACTCACAGCGATCCTCCTGCTTCAGCCTCCTGAGTGTTGGGATTATAGGCGTGTCCCACTACACCAGTCTATATTTATGTAAGCCTTAAATTAACCATAAACACAAACATATAATTGACACACTAAAGATTTTTTAAAAACAAGGAATCAAAACATACTACTAAAGAAATTTACTTAACCAAAAAGGAAGAAGTAAGAGAATAGAAAAGGGAAAAAAGTAGCTACCAAAAAAAATTAACAAAATGACAGTAGTAAGTCTTTGTCTACCAATAATCACCTTGAATGTAAATAGATTAAGTTCTCCAATTAAAAACAGAGTGGCAGAATGGGTAAAATAAGATTCAACTCTATGCTGTCCACCAGAGGTTCACTGTACATGCAAGGACACACATAGTCTGACAGGGAAGAACTGCTAAGAAAAAATTCCATGTAAATAGAAACTAAAACGAAGAAAGAGTAACTGAACTTATATTATGTAAAAAGACTGTAAGTCAAAAACTGTAAATGTCAAAGCAGGTCATTATATAAGATAAGATGTCAGTTCAGTAAGAGGGCATACAACTGTACACACACAGGCTCCTCGCACTGGACTGCCAAACTATGTGAAGCTGATACTAACAGACTTGAAGAGATGAGCTGCAATACAATAGTATCAGAGGATGGCCACACCAGACTTTCAGCAATGTCTGAGGGTCAGATCACTCAGAAAAAATATCAACTAAAAAGTCAGACTTATTTTCCCCCTTAATTCCTTTTGTTTTGTGGCACTGAGGGTGAAACCCTGGGTCTAGTATGCTAAACATATGTTCTATGGCTGAGCTACACCTCCAACCTTGAACACTGGGTTAAAATTGCATTCTAGACCAATGGACACTATAGACATTTCCAGTACGGTCAATCTAACAATTGCACTCTGTTCATGAGAATGTAAACTAGTACAGCCATTATGGGGACAGTTGGTATATTTCTCAAAATATCAAAAATAGAGCCACCATAGGATCCAACAATCCCAGTCTGGTATAGATTCAAAGGAAAGAAAATAATATGTTGAAGAGCTACCTACACCTCTATGTTTAGTGCAGCACTCTTCACAATAGCTAAGATGTGGAAGCAGCTGTGTCTGTCCACAGAGTTGTTAGACAAAGTGTGTTACATACACACAAAGCAGTACTATTTGGCCTCCTCCAAGAAGGAAATCTTGTCATTTGTAACAACATGGACAAGCCTAGAGGACCTTATGTTAAATGAATAACCCAGATACAGACAGACAAATATCATGTGACTTCGCTCATACACAGAATCTATAAATATCAATTCATAAGCATCAAGAGCAGAACAGTGCTTATCAGAGACTGACGTAGTTATGGGGAGGGAAGGTAGTGGGGGTTTTGATCAAAAGTTTTATAATTATTTTTAGGCAGAAAAAATAATTTCGAGATTTGTACTATGCAGCACAGTGACTAGAGCTAATGATGATATATTGTATTTTGGAAGAATGGTAGGAGGTATTTAGCACGGTTGCCAAAAAAGAAAATGACTAGGTGAGATCATGAATTTGCTTACTAACTCAATTTAGCTATTTCACAAAGCATGTTTATGGAAAACAGTCTGTTGTACAAGATAAACACATACCATTCTTACCTGTTATTTAAAAAATGTAAGACCTATGAACATCTTAAATTTTGTTTGGAATTTCCAGAATAAGTACCAATTACTGGGAAAAACACAACATAAAATATTTATCTTATGAAATAATAAAGGCAAAGGTAAATTAGATATGATTTTCTGCTGCAGCCTTCTCATGACTATTCCCACCGGAGAAAAGTTGGCTCAGGCCCAGGGGAGAAATGACAAAGCGTTTCCATGGTTTCACAGTACAGAAAATGAATTGTGAGGATTTTACAAATGCTGGAAGAAAAATAAAGACGTCTTTCAAACAAAGCTGAGGACATAGTGGGGCAGTAATCATTTACATACAAAGAAATCTGGAATTTGCGGAGGCTCTTGCTTGGATGTTTCATTTCCCACCACCTCTACAGTGAAAATAACTCTAAGGGGATCAGATTCCCTTGCCCGATAAGTATAAAAGCAGTGTCAAATTTGTGCACCCTAAAATGAGGAAACAATGGAAAAATCTTTACTTTGGTACTCTGTGCTGCACTTCATGCATTCACCAAGCATTTGTTGAAGGGCTTTTAAAGCGATAGGTATAAACACAGGTGAGGTCCAATGCTTGGCCTTCAGACACAAAGCTTTTCAGGCTGGTAGGGAAGCAGCCAGTAAAGCTTGACAAATTCTGTAGCAAAATCATACATAAGGAGCTAAGCTTTGAGTGAGGTGGGGACTAATGTTTGAATGATCTTGAAAGATGAACAGTATTTGTTAAGTGAAAGTGGGGGGGGCAGTTACGGTGCAGGTGGATGGAACTGCAGAAGCCAGGGATGGAGAACAGCACACATCAGGCACATGAGGGATTTTTGTTAAAAGGGCACGCAGCATGCAAGGAAAACTGAACATTTGGAATAAGTAAAAGAGACTCCTGGTTATCTTTCCAGTGCTGCTTATCTGAACCTACAAAGATAGCACATCATGGTCCTTACTAGACATTTTACAACTCTGTGGAAGTTACAGAAAACTGATCGCAATGCAAATAATTCTTATCTATGAACATGTAAGTACATTTAGTTCTGGTTGAGGGAAGATAGTCTCCTCTCCCCAAAGTAGGCTTTGCATCCATCTGCAAATTTATTTTAATATTCCCAATCCTGTTGTTTGTCTCTTCTTTGCTTCCCCCCCACCTTTTAACTAGCTGTGTCATTTTACAGATGCTTGCTTATAATTAACAAATAAGATTTTTTTGGACACACGTTCCTTTTATATTTGTATGAGAATCATGAGATCACCTCTTTTTAAAAGAAGGATTAGATCAAACTGCAAAAGCTTTTCTTGTGATGCTAAGGAGTTTAGGCTTTCTCCTAAAGACATGAATAGCCAGTGAAGAATTTTAGGGATGGAGTATGCTACAGTTTGGACCTAAGTGTCCTTCAAAGGCTTAGTGGACAGTGTGGTGCTATTGGGAACTTATGGAATTGTTATGGTTTGTGTCTGGATGCCCCTCCAAAGCCTCATGCCCTCACGTGGGCTTCTAGAGTTTGTTCTTGATTCATGGTCCAATGCTGGGATTATGGATGTGAGAGCTGCACCTGCCCTAGGGTGGGCAGCTGCACACAATGTAGAGTCTTCTCTCCTCACTCCTCCCTTTTTGCTCTATTTCTTTTTCTGTCTTCTGTGACCATGAAGAGTTGCCCCTCTGCCACGTGCCATCTTGCCTTTGGAGCCAGCTGATTATGGACTGAGACCTTCACAAACTGTGAGCTAAATAAAACTTTTTCCTTTAAGCTTGGATGTTGAGTATTTTTTTTATTTTAAAAAAATTTTGAAAAGAACAATAGCAAAATGCCAACAGCATAGACAAAAACAAAACAAAGCAAAAACATAAGAATGGTACAGTTTCAGAACAAAATGACAAGGATTAACAGTAGTTGTTATATCACATACTTTTATCTTCATCAGAGGTGGTCAGATTACCAGATGTAAGAATGCAAGATTAATCAAATCACTAAAGAGAATAAAAAATAAAAACAAAAAAAGTATAAGCGATACAGAGTTTCACCAAATAAGATGATAGGAATTCAGCCATGGTTGTTATGTTGCATGGTGTTGTCTTCAAATTAGTTGTTCAGATTACCAGATATAAGCATGCAAAATTGGTCAAAAAATAAGTGAATAAAACATTAACTGTTCCTTTCAATAAACTATTAGACATCAACAGTATAGTTATCCCAGCCACCCTTCTGTATACATATATATTTTTTCCCTTACTTCTTTTTTTCCTCTTCTCTTTTTCCTAATCCCAGTTTCTTTCCCTTTCACAATATCAGTTGTACTTTTTGGGTTCCACTTAATCTTTCATGTTCTTCTACTAGGGAAACAACATGATACCTACACATGTGCATCCGATTTATTTCACTTATAAGTATGGTCTCTATTTGCATCCATTTACCTATAAAAGCCTCAAGTTTATCTTATAGCTGAGTAATACTCCATTGTATAAAAGTGCCACATCTGGGCATCTGAGATGAGCATACACTTCTCAGATGAAGAAATACTAAAGGTAAATAAATATATGAGAAAATGTTCAACATCATTAGTCATTCAGGAAATTCAAATTAAAACAACACTGAGATTCCATCTCACCTCAGAAAGAATGGTTATCATCAAGAAATCTACCAGTAACAAATGTTGGAGGGGCTGTGGGGAAAAAGGAACACTTCTGCACTGCTGGTGGGAGGGTAGATGGTGAAACCACTGTGGAAGTCAGTCTGGAGGCTCCTCACAAAACTAGGGTTAGAAGGCCCACTTTACCCAGCTATTCTGCTTCTGGGTATTTTCCCAGAAGAATTAAAAACATCATACCACAACGATATATGTGCACCCATGTTTATAGCAGCACAGTTTGTCATAGCTAAATCTTGGAAACAACCCAAATGCCCATTAACTGAAGAATGGGTAAAAAAGGGTGTTGAGTATTTTGTCTCAGCAGTGAGAGAGAAGTAACCAACCCAGAAATGTTAAAAGAGTTAGACTGGTGGGAGGTTTTAGATTGTTTGAGGTGTGCCCTTGAAGGGGACTGTGAAATGCTGGTCTCTTCTTTTTCCTTTGCTTTTGGTCACCATAAGTAGTCACCAGCTTTCTCTACCACATGTTCCCACCACAATTATTTGCTTTGCCATATCTAGAAAGAGTGGGGCCAACTGAACATGAATAGAACTTCCAAAACCCTGGGCTAAAAGAAACATTTCTTCTTTTAAAGTCAATTTTCTCTGTTATTTTATTACAGTAATGGAAAGCTCATTAATACAGGCTGACATTTACATTTTTAAAAGGTCACTGACTCAGTGCAGAGGGAGAGATAGATACGGGGAGGCTTAAGGTAGGGAAAACAATTCGGGTGAAATTGTAGTAGATCTTGCTAAAGTAAATGCAGTCTGTCCTCAGATAATAGCTGTGGCTACAAGGTTGCATGGAGTTATATAAGGGTAGAACTGACACTGTAAAAACTAGGTTCTTTAAGTATTAAGAATTTACCTGCTGTAGATCTGTTAGTAAGTTTCTCAAAATCCTTCAAGTGATGTGAGCCCCAGATTCATTACTTCCCTTATTATTTTCTGCATAGAGCTGAAAAACAGCTAGGCAAATAAGAGGGAGAAGATATATTTAAACTGAATACTTGTATCTTTGAGGGGAGCTTTGAATGAAGTTTTCATGGGTATGAAGAGAAGGGAAGGCAGCATTATATTCTTGATTATTTGCTTACTCTTTTGAAGGTCTCCCAATCTAGATAACCAGATAACTAACAAAAAATCCACCCCACTCATATTTCAACGTTTTGATAATTTAAGATCACAAGGTTGGTGAACAGCAATGTGAGGATCATCTTAGTTCTTAATGAATAATAATTAAGTGTCTGCATAATCCCTAAACGGTCAAGTGTCAGGAGCAAACAGAGAATGTATACAAGGTCTCAAATTCTACATTCTCGCAATCTTTACCAACCATTTTTCTCAAATACAATAAGCCTGTCATGCTATATGTGTTAAAGAACAAGAGTCACAGGACGATATGGGAATGGCTGGAGAAGTTAACACCTTGGAGAGGCTGGGGGGCGGTCACCATACTTCAGAACACACTGAACTCCTATACTTTACCTCTGTACTTTGTCAGAGGGCTGTCCCCTGAGAGCGCAATCAGGGCAGCAGCTATGGGCAGAAGCTTGAGAACACCCACTCCTTTGCTGCATGGGAACAAGTCACAGGACAAGAAAGGGGAGGGCCGGGTTATTCTATAAGAAATTAATTATAAAAAGCATAATTATTAATGGACACTTCTTACACAGTGTTATATGTTCCAGCTTTTCATGGCTCTTTTTTTCTTACAGGTAGATTTGACAGAATGAACCACTGAATTAAAGTGTTTCACTATTCATTCATTCATCCATTCATTCATCCACTCAATAAATATTTCTGGATGTCTCTCTGCGCTAGTCATTGTCCTGGGGACTATGGTTGTAGGCTTCAACCTGTCCCCATGGAATAGGCAGTCCCAGGACTCACCTGCCTGGAAACCAAACAGCAAAGATAAGGACCAAAATGAGCAAAGATGACAGCAAAATAAATAAACAAAACCTCTGCTAGTTCACAGGCTCTAGCTCAGAACCTAACCTTCCTTCACCCACTTGCTCTCTCGTCTACAAACCTACAGGGCATTTTATCAAAGGCAGGCAGGTTGGTAGAGACAGGCCCGACAGCTGAGATGATACTCAAAAGCTTATGTTGAAAGAGGCAAAAATCAAGAAAGAAATCACCCTGACAATCTCTTTCTATATTATGCATGCAGTTAAAAAGTAAATCATAAACTAGAAAAGAAAATAACCATAAGAAATTTACTGTGATTCAAAACAGTGCTTGCCTCTGGGATGTGGGCTTATGGGTAACATTTTTTATTTATTCTATTGCTCTGCTTTCCAAATACGTCACATTGATTAGAACTTTTTAAAAGTTCACTCTAAAACATGAGGTCGGTCAAATCAAGTTTACATAAAGTAAACCAAACTGAGGTGAGGCAGGAAAGTGTGAACACTACAGCTCAGCCAAACATAACCTGCCCCCTCCACAGCGTGTGGGCGCTGATCAGCAGAGCCACTCACGCAGAAGTGCATGTCATTAACCCTTTGCCAGGGTTGAAACTAGTTTGTAAGTTGGTCATCCATGCACTGGCTGTTCAACTTTATTCCAGCTAAAACCAAACCAAAGCAGTAATTGATAATATCCTACTAGGGAGTCAGAGAGTAAGTTTTTCTATATATAATTGCCCTTGCAAAAGGTACACATACTTCTCTAGAGGGGAAATGAGTTTGTGTAATAAAAAGGAGTAATGTGGAAGGCTTCTCTCCCCTGTCTGATGTGTCATTTGTATTAGTGACACTGATAAGCAGGCGCTTCTCTGTTCTTGTCCTGAATGAGTAATATATTTGTGGAAAACAAGCAAATAAAGATGGCTTCTTGCCCAGCAAACCTCAGGCCAACATTAGCACTAAGTGACCAGGGACAAGAGAAGCTTAAACATCGCCCTTGAGGTCACCATGTGACATGTCCTTCTCACCTGTCAAACATGGCCATGAGGAGGCTCAGGGTGAGTTCCGAAGCTCTGGGCTGCACCTGCCCCGGTGTTTCCACCCTGGCTCTCTGAAACAGCTCTTGGAGGGCCCGAGAAAGCTGCGGCACCGAAAGGGCGTGTGCACTGGCCTTCCCGACACATGGAGGGAGTAGAACCTCCTGAATCAAGGTGCTGCTGACCAAGTCCACCGTAGGAAGCAAACATAGAGAACTGAGCCTTCAAATAAAGCACATGGCTTCCATATGTAAGTAAGAACAGCTGATGTCTGCTGTGTTCCTTGAAGGGAATCGACTATGACCACTATATGGACACATAATTGTTGTGTGTAACTCAGGTATTATTATTCTGATGGTCAATTTTATTTTAGAAAACTATTCTTTGAGCTAATGACGCATAGTCAAAACTTTATTACCAGTGTAATCTCCAGAATTTCATTTTGTAGAATGAAGTTAAAGAGGAAGAGAAGTGAAAAACTTGGAAAAAACCCTTCCAACCAAGTTAAGACCCTGTGGTGATAAGTTGGGAAAAAAATCTTTTATATTCTGTGTTAACCGAACTGAACAAATTAACCATGCACGTTCAGCTCCTCTCTTGTGTCTGCAGCCTAGCTTCAGAAGAGCATAGCCTGTTAGGGTGTTAATTTCCATAGTTAAAATCGCCAGTGATCTTTGTAAAAAGTAGTTGCTGAATTACCAGACCGTTTAGGTACCACTCTAGCCTTAGAAATATCATTTTAAAAAATCTTGGTTCCGTCAATATGATGATCTAGGGGAGGCAGTTAATAAAAACTAGAGCTGTTTACAAAAATAGCTTATTCCATATATATACAAAACATCACAAAAATTGTACAAGGCAATAAATAGAAAGAAGGATGAAATGGAGCCTACCCTATAGTTTCTCATGGGCAGAGGGTGACAGATAAAATGAATAAACAGCCCAAATCATCTGAAGGGGGGCATGTCAAGAAGCCGAAGCGGCTGGCATTTAAAATGCCTCAGCCTGTGAAATGATAAAACCCAGCGCTTCTCTCTGCTTCATAAATCACCCTCGCAGATAAGGACGCTAGCAAGTATAATAAAATTTTTATTTGTTCTCTGATATTGCTTTTAAGGGGAGAGCCTAAGGAACAGAGGAGGAGGTTTTAGGAACGGGGCTTAAATGAAACCTGGCCGCAGGTGGCCGAAGCTGTAAACTTTTATCATTATTTGGTCTCAAAATCCCATCACCTGGGCTTGGAATTCTGCATGCAGGTGTTTGTGTCTTCTGCTGAGATTCCATGTGACAGGAAGGCAGATAATGGTGCTGCCCATTAGTCTCACCCTGACTTCCTCAGTGATACTCTCCGGGTCGTGCTCCTTGGTACTTATGTGACATCGAGTTTGGGATTTTTTGTTTCATTTAAAAATGTTTGGATACTTTTTCTAGGTAGAATTTTCAACCACTGACTTTCAACCACTGTTGTTATTTCTCGTGATTATTACTTACAGTTGCTGTTTCTGATGTCAGGGATGACAACAATATAAAAATTTAAAACTTTACATTCTCCAATGATGTCATTCTGTATTTTTAGGCATTAATGATGGAGGCTTTTGTGAACTTTTGCTCTTAACTTTCTTTAATGGGAGAAAATCTTCATCCAAATAGTAGGAATTGATCCCAGGGTGTTTGCACTGAACTTGATCCCCAGCCCTTATTTTTTGTTTTGAGACAGAGTCTGACTAAGTCACTAAGGTGCCCAGGCTGACCTCAAACTTGCGATCCTCCTGCGTCTCCTGGAATAGATTTTTAATGGGCGTGTTCTGTGTTTCATTTACCCCCAGAATAAAAAAAAGTTATAGTTGAGTTTACTGGTCTAGAGTGTTGACTTTAAAATTTTTTGTGAAGCCCCAAATTCCTTCTTTAGAGGAACCTGGTACAGAAGCACAGTATGGGAAATAGGGAAATACAGAGTTGATCTTGTGGAGGGTGTGTATCCGGGGATTCCGCCTGTTCCCCTCCCCTCTTCCATCTTGCTGACCTGTTGCTCCCTACTTCACACCATGTACACTTTGTGCAGCACAGTTTGAAAACCATCTGTCTTTATAACTTATTAGGTGGAAGGAAAAATGTATTACATATGTATTCATATTAACTTCTTTTAAGTCTGATATAAATGTCAGAAATTATTTCACATAGTGTTTTTAATTCAATAAATAATGTGAAATAAATAACTTTATCTAAATGACTTTAGATGTATTGAGTACTTGAATTTATTTCATTTTGGAGAATCTACTGGGAATTTTCCCAGATACTATATTTTACCTAGAAAACAGTAGAAGAAAAGAAAGCAATAGTATGCAATCAGATACAAATTTAATTCAAAAGGGCAGTTTTTGGAATTATCTAGATGATTTTAAAATTCATGTCCTCAATATCTTTTATTTGAACCTACCTTACTTGGTCAGCTATAGATAGGAAGTACAATTTGAACATTCAACTTCAAATTTAAATTTCTAATTTTTTAACTTAAATCTATTAGTACAGAGTCTCAACTAACTTTTCTTAGTAACTTTTTTTGTGTTATTAGCACCCTGAAAATAAAAGCAAAAAAAAGTTTCTAGAAGCCAAATAGGAAAAGTAAAAAAATTAAATCCTCCTCCACAGTCATGTCCTATTGTTAGTTATAAAGCCACACAAGGATTTCCTGCACACAGCCTCCAGGCACACACCTCACCCCACCAATGAGCTCAGTGCAGAGACCCAGCCTTCTGGAAACCAGCGGTTACTGCGTGGGGATGGAGAAGTTGGGTTTCTGTATGTGTCTTACATAACACATCATCAAGGTCAGGTACTTCAACTGTTTCAAGAGCACTGGTACTTACACTGGCATAGAGTTTGCACTGATTGTAGTTTGAAGGCTGTTTTGTAAATGGAATTCTCACTACTATGAGGAGCACCTGTAAAGAAAATATAACATGGGTAACTGATTGTCTTACAAGTCTCAAATTCTAGAAGAAAAACTTAAATATCGTGTAGCCCCCAATGAAGATGGAGTGCTTTCTTATCTATCCACAAAAATTAATATAATAATGTACTTAAGGTCTCCTAGGGCTGGAAGTGACCCTAAGAGTACCCTCTGAATCTACAAGTTCACCAAAAAGTGCAGAGTTCTCCTGCATCAATCTTTTCAAATACTGCACAAAACTGCAGGCTGCAAATGTAGACTTTGTTAGTATATTCCAGTCTTACATGTATATATATATATATTTATACATATGCAAAAAAGACCCAAAAGCTATACAAAATATTTAATGAACTCTTATCACATCATCCTGATATGATTTCAGGTCTCTGAAATATAGCAGATAAAAATCCTGACTCTTGTGGATTTTACCTATTAATGATATCCGCCTCATCATTAACAAATACTGACATTATTGGTGATTTTAGTTATTTTTTACTTATTATCATTATCTAAATTATCTGTAAAGAATATTTATTATTTTTATAGTAAAATAATTATTGGTATATATTTTAAAATTTAAAGTAATTGCCTTTATTTTTTATTTCAAAGAGAAAAAATAAAATTTCAAAACAAAATAATAGGAGGGTAACAATGGTTAATATATTGCATATTGTTATCTTTAAATTAGTTATTCAAAGTATAAGATATCAGCATTTAATTGTCTAAGCAATATTAGCACAAACTTTTCAATGAACTAAGAGATATTAGTATAACTATGTTAACTATCTGTCTACATGTTAGCTTTCCCTTTCTTTCTTTTCTTCATTCCTCCATCACAGTTTCTCTTTCCTTTTGAAATATCTTCCCATTTCCCAATATCTATTGTGAATTTTGGATCTTATTTACTCTTTCAGCTTCTAACACTAGGGAGACAATACAGTGTTTACACATGTTCATCTGGTCTATTTCACTTATGAGTATGTTCTCAAGTTGTATCCATTTATCTAAAACAGTCTCCAATTTATCCTTCTTTATGGCTGAGTAGTATACCATTGTATAAAAAGACTACATCTTTTTTATCCATTCCCTGGTTGATGGGCATTTGTGTTGTTTCCAAGATCTAGTTATTACAAATTGTGCTGCTGTAAACATGGGTACATATATATTGCTGTGTCATGATGCTTTTAATTCTACTAGGAAGATATCCAGAAGAGTAATAGTTGGATTGAATGGGACCTCCAATCCTACTTTTCTTAGGAATCCCCACCTTTTGATTTCAACAGTGGTTGTACCAGTGGACACTCCCACCAACAATGGAGAAGGGTTCCTTTTCCCCCCACAGCTCCTCAAGCATTTGTCACTGATTGATTTCCTGATAAGAGCCATTCTTTTTGGGGTGAGATGAAATCTCAGTGTTGTTTTAATTTACATCTCTCGAATGACCAGTGATGTTGAACATTTTTCATGTATTTATTCGCTGTTTGTATTTCTTCCTCTTAGAAATATGTCTCCCTAGTGTAAGAATGTGAAAGAGTAAATAAAATCCAAAAGATACAGTAGGTATTGTGAAAGAGAAAGTAACTGCTCAAAAGGAAAGAAAAACTGGGATGAGAAAAAGGAGAAAAGAAAGAAGGGAGGGAAAAATATATATACACACACAGGATAGATAAGATAATTGTACTGCTAATTTCTATTGGTTTATTGAAAGGAACAGTTAATGCTCAAATTTAGAATTTAAAAAAATCACACCCCCAAAATTCAAAGACCCGATAAAAAATGGACATCTGAGATGACTACATGCTTCTGAGATGAAG
Source organism: Dinomys branickii (assembly GCA_004027595.1). NCBI lineage: Eukaryota > Metazoa > Chordata > Mammalia > Rodentia > Dinomyidae > Dinomys > Dinomys branickii. The sequence goes on from PVLD010020083.1 coordinate 22,181, forward strand.
AAGTACAAATGACAAGTACATATATGAAAAAATGTTCAACATCACTAGTTATTTGAGAAATGCAAATTAAAGCAACACTGAGATTCCATCTCACCCCAGAAAGAATGGCATTCATCAAGAAATCAACCAATAACAACTTTTGGTGGGGCTATGGGGAAAAAGGAAAGCTTTTCCACTGTTGGTGGGAGTGTAGACTAGTACAACCACTGTGGAAAGCAGTGTGGAGATTCCCCAAAACCTAGGATTAGAGGTCCCATTCAACCCAGCTATTCCCCTTCTGGGTATTTTTCCAGGAGGTCTGATTTTCTTTTTTTTAGTTCTTTCTATGTTCTCAGTAGTAATCCTTTGAGGAACAGCTGGCAAACATTTTCTCCCACGTTGTGGGTTGTCTCTTCACTCTGTTGGTGGTTTCTTTTTCTGTGCAAAAGCTTTCTAATAAAATGAGATCCCAATTATTGATTCTTTGTGATAGTTTCTGTGTGATTGGGGTTTCATTCATAAAGTGTTTGCCTATAACAATCCCTTCAAGAGTTTTACCTATTCTACCTTCCAGCAAATTTAATGTTTCTCTTTCAATATTTAGATGTTTGATCCATTTCAAATCTAGTTTAGTGCATGGTGAAAGATATGGGTCCAATTTTAATCTTCAGTATGTACAGAGGCAGTTTTTCCAGCACCATTTACTAAAGAGGCTATCTTTCTTCCAGTGAACATGTTTGGCATGTTTGTCAAAGATAAGGTGGCTGAGTACCTCCGGAGTTGTTTCTGCGGCTTCTCATCTGTTCCATTAATCTTCATATCTTTTTTTTTGCCAGTACCTTGCTGTTTATATCACAGTAACCGGGGGCTGGGGGTATATCTCAGTGGCATAAGCGCTTGCCTGGCAAGCGCAAGGTCCTGAGTTCGATCCCTGGTACCGGAAAAAAAAAAAAAACAACCCTAAAAAGATATACTTAATATATCACAGTAACCTAGTAGTATAATTTCAAGTCAGGGATTGTGATGCCCCCCACCTTGCTTTGTTACCAAGAATTGCCTTTGCTTGCTGTTCTAGGTCTATTCTGGTTCCAAATGAATTTTAAGATTTTCTTCTCTAATTTTATGAGATATACTGCTAGAATTTTGATGGGACTCGCATTAAATCTGTGTAAAGCTTTTGAAGTATGGCCTTTTTCACTATGTTCATTCTTCCTACCCGAGAACAAGGGAATCTTTCCATTTTCTGCTATCCTCTTCAATAGTACTCCTTTTTCAGAGTAGTATAGTTTTCAATGTAGAGTTCTTTTACATTCTTTGTATGATTTTTGTGTGTGTGTGTTTTTGAGACAGGTCTCACTATGCAGTTCAGGCTTGCCTTGAGCTCACTTTGTAGCCCAGGCTGGTCTTGAACTCACAATGGTCCTCCTGCTTCAGCCTCCCAAGTTCTAGGATTACAAGTGTGCACCAACACACCTGGCTCACTTTCTTTGTTAGATTGATTCCTATGTATTTCTTTTTTTTTTTTTTTTTTTGGATGTTATTGTGAAAGGTGTTGCTCCCCTAATTTCTCTCTCAGTGATCTTATTATTTGTGTATGGGAAGGAAATTTATTTTTAGTATTAACTTGTATCCAGCTATGCTACTGAATTTGCTTATTAAATTTAACAGTGTTTTAGTGGAGTTTTTGGAGTCTGCCTTATAGAGTTCATGTCATCTGTAAATAATGATAACTTCTTCATTTCCTATTTTCATTCCCTTTATTTCTTTCTCTTGTCTAATTGCTGTGGTTAAAGTTTTCGGAAATATGTTGAATAACGGTGGAGACAGTAGACATCCTTTTCTTGTTCCTGATTTTAGACAGAAAGGTGTTAGTTTTTGTCCATTTAGTATGATATTAGCTGTTGGTTTGTCATAGGTGGCTTTTATCAGGTTGAGATAAAGACCATCTATTCCAATTCTCTGGAGAGTTTTTAACATGAGTAAGTGCTGGACTTTGTCAGCAGATTTTGTGTATCTATTGAGATGATCATATGTTTTTTGTCTTTGGCTCTGTTAATATGCTGTATTACATTTGTTGATTTTTATATGTTGTTCATCCCTGGGATGAATCCCACTTGGTCATGGTATATAATCTTCTCGAAGTTTGCTGCATTCTGTTTGCTGGTTTCTTATTGAGGAATTTTGCATCTATAGTCATTAGGGAGATTGGCCTCTTTTTCTCTTCTTAGTTTGGTCCTTTTCTGGTTTTGGTGATGCTTATCTCCAGGAATGAATTTGGGAGTATTTCTTCCCTTTCAATTTCATTAAATAGTTTGAGAAATAGTGGTGTCAGATCTTCTCTAAATGTCCTGTAGAACTCATCAGTGAATCCATCAGGGTCTGGGCTTTGCTTTGTGGGTTTTTCATTAATTGCTATTGTTTATTTAGGATTTTTATATCTTCTTGATTAATCTTTGTTAATGCATATGTATCTGGTATTCTGTCCATTTCTTCTGCATTTTTGATCTTATTAAAACACAAGCTTTCAAAGTAGGTATAGATGATCTTCTAGATTTCTGCAAGGTCTATTGTGATTTCACACTTTTCATTTCTAATTGCATGACTTGAGTCTTTTATTTCCTCTTTTGGAAAGGTTGGATACCAACTCTTCTATTCATTGTTTCTTTGTATTGTTTTCCTAGTCTCCAATGCATTAACTTCTGCTTTGAACTTTATAATTTCCTCCCTCATACAAGCTTTTGGCTTAGACTGCTTTTCTTTTTCTAGAAGATATAGGTTCACCATTAATTTGTGCTTGCTCTGTTTTTCTGATGTGGATCTTTACTGCTGTAAATTTCCCTCCTAGAACTGCTGTTCTGATATTTTGTATTAGTCATAAATTTCCTTAAATGTTCTTTGTCATGGAAGTATCTTATTTCTCCACTTTGAAGGACTGTTTTATGAGATACATCAATCTGGGTTGAAGGTTGTTTTCCTTTAAAATTTAAAATACTTTGCTCCAAGCTCTCCTTGCCTTGAGAGTATGTGCTGAGAAGTCAGCTGTGACTCGATGAGCTTTCCTTTATAGGTGATTCATTTATTTTCCCTAACAGCTTTTATGATTCCATTCTTGTGTTGGATTTCTGGAATCTTGACTATGATATGCCTGGCTGTAGATATTTTGATCCTGGCTAACAGGAGTTCTATGTGCCTCACTTACTGTATATCAAATTCTTTTTCTCTATCAGGGAAGTTTTCTACCATGATGTCTGTGGACAGTTTTTTAAAATATCATTTGCACTATCGCTGGCTTTTTCATTGATTCCAATCAATCTTAAGTTATTATTATCTTCCTCATCTAGCACCTACTAGGTTGATTTCTCATGATCCCTTGCTATTTTTAAGAAATCTTTCTTTCCATGACTGCTAACTGCGAGGCTGTCTTCCATATCTGAGATCCTATTGGCTTAATCTGCTGTGGATGTTTTCAATGGAATTTTCATTGTCTTAGATATCTGCTTGAATTTGCCATTTCTTTCCTCTGCTGAACAATCATAGCTTCCATAATTTTCTTAAGCTTCTCAACTTTTTTCTCTGCATCTCTTCTAGTGTCACTAAGCATGGTTATCCTTGTGAACACAATCTCTGCAGTTAGCTGCAGAGAAATTATTTCTGATTTGATTTTTTTTCTAGAGCCTCAATCAATTGCTTCATAGTAACCACTTCAGAGAGGACAGGTGGGTGGCTTTTAGATTGTCCGACCTCATTGCCCCCTGAATTTGCCTTTGGTGAACTGGACATCTGGGGTTGCATCTTGTATAAATATCTTCTTCTTTTCTTTAGTTTAATTGCTGAGTTGATGCTTGTAAATTGCCTATGGGGGGTTGCTTTATTGCTAGTATTTATACTGCTTAGGAAATGACCACTTCTCCAAGATATCCTCCAGGTGTAGCTGGTTTTTAGGTTTTGAGTCTGTTGCAAGATCTTACCTCTTGAATTTATTGGGGATGAGAAGTGGTAGCTTTCTGTTGCAAGATCTTACCTCTTGAATTTATTGGGGATGAGAAGTGGCAGCTTTCTTGGCCCATCCTCTAGTTCTTTGGCTGTAGTATTTTCTTTGACCCTTACTCAATCTCAGTCTTGGAATACCAGGAAGAACAGCTATTTAGAACGATTATGTCACTTTTGGTTATAGTGGTACCATCATTAATGACAATAGACCGTCTAGAAAATGACAAACTGAAATAACCATTAATTTGCCTCCTTTAACTGCATTAGATTTGTGATTATGTAACAAAATCTAAAACAATTCAGAAAACTATATGCAGTATACAAGCCCTTAGTATGTCAATTTTGCCCTCAGGGCTTGAAATTTAAAATGAGTTGGGAGAAAATAGAGAAGTAGAAGAAGAAAGAGATTAGAAGTAAGGCTGGAAGACAAAGGAGGTATCACACTAAATTTGGGAAACGTGTAGAAGACTGAAGGGAAAAAGAAAAGGAAGAGCTAAAAAGAACAGAACAGTGTCACAACATTCGCACTTATATAAAAACAAGATCAAACAATGAAGGAGAAAAAAACAAAACCAAAAACAAAACCACCACCACAAGAACAACAAAAAACAAAGTGAGAGAGAGAGAGAGAAAAAGAAGCCCACTTATAGGTATGTCTGCTGTCACTGGTAGACAACACATAGAGACAGAATCCTAATCTGGGTTGATTTGTCCCAGAAAGCTAGCAGTAGTTTTTGGCAGGATAGTGTATAATCTCGGCAAGCCTATACCTTCTGGCTAAGACCAGACTCATTGGGGCTGCAGTTTTCTGCACACCATCTGAGGGCCTGAGCCTACCTGGGAGCTGCTAGATGGAGCCGGAAGCTGTTCTGAGTTCTGAGATCACTGAACCCTCTCCAAGTGGCTCCTGACCAATCATCATCTTACATGGGATGACTGAGTCCTCAGCACTTACTGCCAACTAATGCCATCCTTCACGTCCGCTGCTCCCCTCCACCAATGCCTGTCTCTGTGGAGGCCTCTGGAGTCACTAGCAGACAGATTGGAACTGGTCCTCTTGCACAGCAAGTCTTGTCATAGGGAAAAGACACCAATGGCTACCAACATTTTCATTGAAGTTTCTCTCTTCACTCTCTCCATGTGCTTCAATTTGTGCTTCAGATCCTTCCTGGGTCGAGGGGATCTACTTCCCTCCTTCTCATCGTCATGTTGCTATATTCCAGTATCTGGGTGGAGACTCTCAGAGAGGCTTTTCTCTGCTGCCTACCACTCTGCCATCTTGGTGCTCAATGAATATTTGTCTTCCACTTTCTATTTGGACATCCCTAAATTTGTCCCATGGAGTCTTTCTCACCTTCTTGTGTCCTTTTCTTTCCACTTGTGCAGATCTTCCCTCTCAGGCCTAATTATAATTTCCCTCTTCAGGCACCAGGTATCAGGGACCTGGCCAAGATCCTGAACTGCCTGTATAAGGGGTACAGCAAAAAAACAGTATATCTTATTTTGAGTTTGACACCACTGCAGCAATGGTGAGCATTTCTGAGCTTTCACCAGGCACTGTGTACATACTCACCCATTTTGCAGGGGTGAAAGGACAAAGCTCAGGAGCCGGCCATGTCTAGTTCTACTGCTTCATTCCTGTCTCCTTTAGGGTAATTCAGTGTTTAATTTGCAGTTTCTTTATCAGATAAATACAGGTTATAATAAACAAGGCATTTACATGACTGGGAGAAGAACATGTAGGTAATATACTTACTAAGTTGTTTTTCTTACTTTCCTTGAGGACCTACAATTTAAATTTCTTATATCCATCTTCCAAATTTGATTTTCATTTTGTTTAAGAGGCATGTAACAATGTCATGTCTTTTGGCTGTTTTATAACAGAGTTATTTGTTGTCTAACACTGAAATGATCAGTCTTCATATCTAGCAAAACTTAAAACTACAGAGTAGATTACCCCATTCATTCATATCATCTTTAGTGTTACCAGTAAAGCTTTGTAAGGTCTTAATGTTAGCTGTTTAGTTAACTTTAGGTGCTTAAAGTTGCCTGTTTTAACTGATTATTGTTGGTATAAAGCAGTGGTCTTCAAAATATGGTTCCTGAGACAGGGCATCAGTACCACCTGGGCACTTGGTAGAAATGCAGATTCTAACAAGAATGCACCAAGTCTTCAACTCTATACTCCAGAGGGGAGATCCATAACCATTTGGTTCAACAGTAAAGAAAATCTTATGTAAATGAAAGTTTGAAAACTATCTGTGCAGAAGGGGTTTACTGATTCTGTAGCAATTATCTTGGATCCAGCTAACTTGCAAATGATCCTTAGGGATTATTTACATAAATAATCAGATAATCCGCAAATCCTCATAACATCTGTGAATGCCTTCCTTTCCAATATTTCTACCTGGGGGGTATGTGTTTGTAGGTTAAATTCCTGAGTATGAAGAGCAAGTAGGTTTCAACCCATTACGCTGTTCTAAATCCAACCAACTGATCCTGATTTACTGGAGGGCTCTCTTGACAAGGTCTGTCAAGGACAACCTGCTTTGTTTGCAACCATATGCAGGTGGCAATGGAGGCTCTGTTGCCCTATGTTTTATTTTTTTGCTCCAGACTAGTGGTGTATCATAGTGGTGATATAGAGTGTTCTTGTTTTTCTTTCTGCTTACATTTAATAGGGATGTCAAAAATATCATTTAACATGTAATCAATGTAAAAGTTATTAACGAGTATTTTATATTAAGTTCTTGAAATTTGATATCTCTTTTACACTTGAAATACATCTGAATTCAGTCTTGCTGTATTCCAAGTGCTCAATAACCGCATATGTCTACAGGCTGTGGACTGACAGTTCATATTAAAGAAAACCTTTGGGAGGGAGCTGTTCTGAGTGCTGAACTGACCCTAGACTTTTTATGTGTCTGGAGTCAGGGTTACTAGTTGGGTTGAGCTGGAGATATATGAGTCACTGGTGTTAGATGTGTGCAACACCATGCCCATCCATTACACTGGCTACATAGAGTATATTTAGTGAAGGGAAAATTAGGCTAAGCAACAGCAATCTGAGCACATGATCACTTAAGTAACAGAGGAGGAAGAGAAACCTAAAAGGAACAATGAGAGGGAAAAGAAAGAAAACAGGAGAAAGCAATAAGATGGGGGCCAGTGAAGGTGAGTTTCAGAAAGCAGAAAGAAGCTAATGCTTCAATACCTGAGCTCCACATGAAGATCTTTTGGGGCCAAAAAGTAGCCTCTGTTTTTAATGATTAACTTCATTATTGAAAGTCTGTGCAAGAGCAGATTCAGTGGAGACACTGACACATTACAGAAGATTAAACAACAAATGTATTACTTTCTTTTCCATTGTGGGACCAAATATATATAACAGTCACAATGTAGAAGAGGAGAGGTTTATTTGGGTTATGGTTTCAGAGTGTTCAGTGCCTAACTCGCTGGCTCCAAGTGGAAATGGCACGGTGGAAGGGCATGAAAATTGCTCAACCCAAGGTGGCCAGGAATCAGAGAAACAAGGAACCAAGAATAAGAATATCCCCTACCAGGTTATGCCCTTAGTGACCCACTTCCTATGGGCAGGTTCCTCCTCCTAGCAGCGCTTGAGCCCATCAATGGACTAATCCACTCACGAGGGTAGAGGCTCTATGATTCAAGCCCCTTCCAAAAGCCCAACCTCTAAGGCTTTCAGATGGCATTTTAAATACAAACCACAACAGAAGTGAAGAGAAAACCTAAACAAATGGATAACTTTTCTAAGACTTTTAATCTGGTGGGAAGATGAGAATGCTATCACTATAACACATAAAGTAAAAATTGGTTTTCAAAGGCAAGAGAGAGTCTAGGATATGTGTATGAGTCAGTGACAAGGAGCCATGAGAGAAGAACTTGTGAATACAGGAAGTGGGGGATCTAGGTGGTATTTGATAAAGCAAAGTTCCTCTTAGAAGGTACATTTTCCATTTTCCATCTGGCATACATTCATCTTTCTTCTGAATAACTTTCCCCTAATCTGACCTCATAAATCTGGTAATGTAATTCCAGCTTTTCCTTCTCCATGAGGAGCGTGTAGCCCAGGTCTAGCCCATCAGTGAGTACTTCATCCTGGGAGCATAACATGCCAAGGAAATGTGGCTCAAGGACTGTGTCTTCAAGTTATCTGACCAGCAGACTATTTTTTCCCTGCTAAACTTAAACTTGGAATTGTGGATGGGTCAGTGTGCTTTGAGAAAGGAACAAACACACGAAGGACAGCAGTGGACTTGGAGATGGAGAAACCATTATCTGGTGACAATGTCTGACTCTAGCACAAGTTAGTTAATCTTACCAGTTAGTTCTTCCTTTATTATCTCCCCTTATTTACTTAAATTAACAAGTAAAAATTATATATATTCATCATGTATAACTATTTACTGGTGCTGAGCATTGAACCCAGGCTTTATGCAAAACACAACACTGACACTGAGCTACTCCCCCAGCTTATCATGTATAACATATTGTTTTAAAATAGTCACACACTATGGACAGCCTGAGTTAACCTAATTAACATATACATGATCTCACCTACCTACAACTTTTGTTGTTGAGAACACTTAAAATCTACTCCCTTAGCAAATTTCACAAGTAGGACATATTGTTATTTACTATATTCACCATGCTATTAAATGGGCTTCTTGGTTCTAGTTGTAGATGTCAATGCCTCTTTAATTTCCTATCACAGGCAACTAAAATATTGTTAACAAATATAATCCACAAAGGACAGACGCTAGATGAGGAAAGATGCATAGCTGATGGAACTAGCTTTAACTGGTTAGCCCATCCCTCATTCCCTGAGAAGAATAGAAAGATAAATGCAAATGGCAAATAAATATATGAAAACATGTTCAACATCACTGGTCATGTGATAGATGCAAATTAAAACAACACTGAGATTCCATCTCACCCCAGAAAGAATGGCTATTGTCAAGAAATAAACCAATAACGAATGCTGAAGGGGCTGTGGGAAAAAAGAAACTCTTCTGCACTGTTGGTGGGAGTATAACTGGTATAACCACTGTGGAAATAACTGTGGAGATTCTTCAAAAAACTAGGATGAGAGGTTCCATTCAACCTATCTATTGCTTTTCTGGGTATTTTTCCAGAAAAATTGAAAACATCATACCACAGCTATATATGTGCACCCATGTTTATAGCAGAACAACTTGTAATAGCTAGATCTTGGAAACAACCCGAATACCCATAAACCAAGGAATGGATGAAAAAGAGGTGGTATTTTTACACAATGGAGTATTATTCAGCTATAAAAAAGATAAACTCAAGGCTTTTGTAAGTAAATGGATGCAACTCGAGACAATATTCATAAGTGAAATAAATTAGACTCACAAAACACCGTATTGTCTCCCTGGTGTGAGAAACTGAAAGAGTAAATAAGTTTTAAAATACAAACTAGATGCTGTGAAATGGGAAGAAATTGTTCAAAAGGAGAAAGGAACCAGGATGGATGAAAGGGGAAAGGACAGTAGAGAAAATGGAAAAAATGTAAGTCAGTTATACTATTAGTGTGTCTTCATTAATAAAGGTTTGCGCTAATATGGATTGGAGAAGTTTTTATTCCCCTCTCTTGTACCTTGAGCAACTACTTTAAAGATAAGAACATGTAATGTATTAACTATTGTTATTCTATTATTTTGTTATGAAATTTTACCTTTTTGCCACAAAATAATAAAAGAATAAAAGGGTAAGATGATGGGGTGCACATCTGAGAGCTGCTGTTTTCTTTAGGAAGTTGGGGACATGTTTACCCACTGAGTGAGAGTTGTAGTGGCGGGATGTAAAACTTCAGAAATAGTGAAGGTTTGGGTGAGTTAGAGTGGTGACAGAGAGAGGAAACCAATTGCAAATTTGGGATGAACTGTCAGGCAGCTCTATCTGTAGTATCTCTAGTGTGTTATGGTTGATACATTGTGTCATCTTGGGGAGCCGAGGGGTTTGCCTAAATCACTCAGCAGTTCTGCATCTTGAGGTGAAAAGGACATTGTACCCTTACCCTTCTGGGATGTTGTTCATTTTGTCAATTTGAGAAGTTTAGAAGGTTAACTGTGTGACTCAGCAGGGAGTCAGGGTGCTTACTTTGTATTCAGCCTGAGCCTGTGCAAGAGCAGGGCATGGAGATTATGTGAGTGCTGGGGGGCAGGTAGCCTGCTTATAATATAAGGGAGAGAAAGACTGCTTGCCACCAATCTCCTTTTTGCTCTTGCTGCTTTTGCTGTCTTCTGCCACCATGAACTGTAGCCCTCTGCCCTGTGCCACTCTGCCTTGGAGCCAGCCAAGTATGGACTGAAACCTCCACAGACTGTGAGCTAAATAAACCTTTCTTTTCTTAATTTTGGGTGTCAGGTATTTTGTCTCAGCAAGGAGAGAAAAGTAACCAAGACACAGTGATAACAAATTCTAGTTCCTAAGTTCATACCCCCAATGCTCACTCTGAGGCAAGAGCTCCACAGATAGCAAGCTGAGCCCAAGACCAATCTGTTCTAGTCTTCTCAGCTGGGGGAAGAAGCCTTGGGGGAGATACTGCTGCTTCCATGACCCCAGCTGACCTCCACAGACCTCAGACAGTTGGGAATAGGGGGTATGTTCTGGGGAGGTTTTGTGACTGGAAACACTTCCAGTAGCCTGTAGCCTTTGCTAAGTGCACCCCAAAGATGAAACAAGGGATTTTTTTTGGTGGATTTTATTGATGCAGACATATACGAGTGGATAATTTTTTATTATAATTGCAACAGTGGGAGAATTTAATGAATGAAAAGAAAAATTTTCTGTGCTCATTACTGTGTATGTTCCAAGGTCTAAGTTCTTTTTACTTATTGGGGAAATCTAATGGTTTCTTTGAATTTAAGCAGCTATGCTTGAGCTGCGTACTCAGGGCTTAGCTTGAAAGGACAGAGAGGCCCAACAAAGATTGATCTGGATTATTCCTGGAGCGGGAGAGAGGATGATGCCTGGACAGGAAGTTGGGGTTGGGGCACAAGGAATATTCCTAGGGCTGCATGGTATAGCCAGGGAGATTAGGGATGAAGGGCAGCAAGGAGTTTTGTGTGGACTCCAAAATCAAAGGTAAAGGCAATATGCGGCAATCACAGCAGTACATCAGATCAGGCACTCTGATCAGACATGAAGGATAAAAGCCCCAAAGATTTCTGTCTGTCCTCAAGGAGTGGCTTCTTCTCAAACTTGATTCAGTCTACATTTCATGCTGAAGCACAGTGGCTTCATTCTAGCTTAGAAGATGGTATGTTTTTCTCTTGAGTGCTATGGTGTGAAGCCCTACTCTTGGCCGTGGAGCACTAGACACTTCACAAAACCGTTGGAGTTTCTGCCCTGGAGAATTCAACAACTGAAGATCAAAAATACTAGAAAAACATTGCATATGTACTCAGTGTAGACAGAATTTTTCTTGTCATTATTTCCTAAACAACACAGTATGACAATTATTCACATAATATTTACATTTCATTAGGTATTACCAGTAATATGGAGATGATTTGAGTATACAGGAGGATATGCATAGGTTATATATAAATACTATTTTTATACTTTGTATAAGGGACCTGAGCATCTGCAGATTGGCCTCTCTGAAGAGGTCCTGGGACCACTTCCTTATGGATACCAAGCAGCATCTGATAAACATGTGATCATGACTCAAAGACACCTAATGGTGAATATGAGCTGTGCCTAAAAATTGTCACCTAAACAAGAGATCTGGGACTTCCGGGAAGATGGCGACCGGGTAGGCAGCAGAGAGAGAACCTCCCAGAGGATTACCACCCAAACAATGAAATACAGCAATATGAAGACAGAAATGAGGACTTCCGGAAAGAAGACGACCAGCCGAGAGAGCGAGTGCGGAGGGAAGAACGGCTTCAGCTCCTGAACCCGACAGAGAGCGCGCTACTGGGACAAACTGCGCCAAACCGGGCAGCGCTCCGGGATCCCACTCAGAACCCCACCCCCGCAGCCAGCGCTGCGCGAACTGGAGCAACAGCGACCGGCCGGCGGTATTTCTGAGTCGGGGAAAATCTCCATCCAGGGAAAAACATCTGAACGGCACTCCTGTCTGCACGATCACAGGGTGAGTTAAGTGTGCGCTCTAACCAGTTTTTCCTGAATCGGGAAGAAGCTCAGCCCAGTGAGAGACATCAAAGAAGCTTCAAGGACTGTGGGATCTCCCGGGTGGGAAGACCTACTTAGGCGCCCCAACGGGTTTTGTGAGGGGGGAAGGAGCTCCACCCAGGAAGGAACACCTGAGTGGCCTATCTGCAAGAATCCTGGGGTGGCGAGCTGTTTATTCGCCCCGACCAGGTCTTGGGGTAGGGAGTAGAAGCGAAAATCTCAGCAGGCAGCTTAAGGGACATTCTCCCAAAGAGAAGTAACCATTGGAGCAGCCTCTGCAGCAGACCTTTGCCTGCTGAACTGTCTGTGGAATTTATAGCTCCACAGTTTGAATCTGATACCCAAAAATGGGAAAACAGAGGAACAAAACACAGTCTCAAAACTCAACCCCACCCAGAACAAGTTTTGAATGTGAGGATACAGGGGAA
>PVLD010020084.1:0-34769 GCA_004027595.1 Dinomys branickii
CTGTTGTTGAGAGGATTAATTGTCTGACTATATTTGCATGTCTGTATATGGGCTTATATATTTACACTTCGAAGATATCAATGGATAAAGCAATAACCACTGTTGAGATCATATCACCTTGTCTATAGATTAGTTGTGATTGTACTAGTTTTTATGCTAATTGGTGTCTGTCAATATGTTTTTGTACTTGTATTTTTTTTTATTAAAAAAAAAAAAAAACAATGTATGGATGACAGATTTTTGGCTACCGGGAGAGTTTATTCAGTGAACAGAGCAGGAACAATTGTTTGGCATGTAGATAAAACTCCATTGAAATTATGAATGCAAATCATTTATGAAAATAAGTTCATAGCAGAGCAATACATAAACACAAATTTCTGGCAAAGAGGAAATAATAGGTAATATTTGTGAACAATTTTTTTATCTCCTTGCCTGAAAGCAAAGGGACAAATATGACCACATAACTATATCACAACTTGAAAAATTTCAATTTCCAAAAGCAAGTGATGAAACTTTCAAAATCAAGTTAAAAAAATATTTTCAAGAAATATAACTTGGAAAAAGAAAAGAAAGAAATGTAACTTGGAATTAATACTTGTGATATATAAAGGTCATGAAGAACTAAGAAAAGTGTTAGGAACTCTATTAAAATGTGAAAAAAAGTATAATAAGTATATTTACAATGAAGTTTATTTGGCTCTTATGTTAACTGCTGTTTAAAAAATAAAAATGAGTAAGGTATACACTTTGAAGGTGTATATAAACAAAGAAGTTTGATTTTGCTTTCAGCCTTGTAAAACAAAAAATCACATTTGCAACATTTTCCATGGTCTGCGTTAGATTTAGAATCAGTGATAGTTTGAGTTAAGAAAACACCTACTGGAGAAACAAACTTCCAATGTCTATTGTAGCAACACAAATTGCGGAGAGCAAAGAGAAGCAAGTTCTGACTACTATAACGTGGTAGCAACCAGGGCACGTGGGGGGAGGTTTGGGAGCATGGTGACACCCCAAGACTTTGACTTTTCAGGAGGTGAAAAACAACAATGAATAATAGCAACGAGAGAGGAAATAGAACAGCAGATCAGCGGAAAATGGAATCAGAAGTGGAAGATAAAGAGCAGCACACATTCTAGCAGTTAAAGAATGATTTATTATATTCAAAATGACCCAGAACCTATGGATAGGGTTAGACTGACAAAGATGAATGCGGTATATCCCTGCCTTCAAGGAGCTTAGACAGGTTAGCTGATAATTTGAATAAAATATTGTTGAAATGGTTGCGATGTCTGCATCTTGAATAGGATTTTATTAAATTCACCCGAGGCACTTCTCCCTACCTCCCTGAGGAAACCAAGCCTTCTGCTGCCTCACTCTCTTCTCTACATTTCTTCGTACCCTCACTGAGGTTTATAATGGTCATCCTGATTCATTAGAAAAAGTGAAATTCAATTAGTGCATTCTGGTAAAGATGACAGAGAAGCAAAGAATATATTTCAGAAAGATTTGCATCAAAATCGATTTTAAACAGAATTGTGGCTGTTACAGAGTTAATCTACAATAATATCTACTCAAGTCAACTGAGAGCTCTGCAAATCTGAAATTTTAATGTGTGTGTTTCTTCAGCATATAAGGTTGATTGAAACATTAAAATGATCTGCTTATTCTGCTCCCTTTGGCGGTACAGACCAAAAAAACTTACAATGGTATTGGAAGAAATGGCACCCATTTAATTTGATAGCATCTAAATTTCCTAACAGGCAGTCACTTTATGAAACATCAAGCAGAAATGAGGATAAACACCTGATATTGGAGAGATCGAAAAATCTGTTGTTTCTGTGAACAATTACCATAGTTTAGATTGTTTCTTGCTTGAATCATCCACATAATTACCTCCAAATTCTGCTTCATTTTTAAAATTTCTCACCATAGTTTATTGTTCTTACTGGAAGAAATAATAGTTATGAAGCTTCTTTACTTTCTGAGGAATAAAATCTTTGTTTTTGTAAAATACTGTATTTGGAGATACTTCCAGAAGCATCGTTTTCTTCTGGAATTAGGAGCAGCATTCATAAAAGAAATCAGAATGTATACTGACTGAGAAAAAAACAAAAAGTTTTCTGCTTCATGTAACTGAAGCGCTGGGAAATTTCATGACAAATATTCACCCATTGTTTTTGTAGTAATCATTGCATCGTGAAATTAAAACAGACTCAATCCTAAGCATTTTTAAAACAATTACCCAGCAGTGAAATTACTGTATATTTTCTTCCAAAAGCAGGTTGTATCATATGTACATTTATGTGAAAAGTGGCTGACCTTTTTTATTCAGTTCAGCAGCAGCATTCATTAAATTTGCTTTTTAATTTCTTTCATTGGTGCATGCAAAATGCACGGCTGTGCTGCAGGGTTAGGGTATGAGGACGTGTACGCGGTTCCTTTTGACAGGGAACAGAGCTGACCCTTCTCACTCAGATTTCCCCTTTTGTGCTTGTGTGTTCCAAACAGCCCTTCAGAACAGAGTCCCAAATTGCCACGACATCCCAAATCGCAGGATTAATGTGTCTACGAACAGACCTCTTATGCCTCCAAAATGAAGTACTCCTTGCTAATTTCTCTTCAAGACACCAGCTTAATTGCATTTTAAACAAATGGGCTGCTTTGCTGGCCAACTTTTAAATGAGATAACAGCAATGTTCACTCTCCAGCAGTGATGAGTGCCTTGCAGTAGATTCAAAACTCTGTTCAATAACAGGTTTAATCTCACACCAGCAGATTTACTGCAGAATAAACTGCCACTGAGCTCATAATTAGTAAAACAACACACAAAAAAATCCAACCTACTAAATATTATTTTCCAAAGCAGCAGGCAATGTTTTAGTGGAAAATTTCAGTCCTGTTCTTTGTGTGTTTTATTGATTTTATGTATGATATTGGGAATTCATGCTATGATTTAAGATAATGTTCTTTATCGATCACATAAACAGTTGTTTAGCTATCCAGTAACAAAATGATGTTTCCATTCACAGAATATGTGACAGACACAGCCGGGAGACGACAGTGCTTCTCCCTTTAATGCTTATCCTCACCCCACCCTCTGTTTTTTTTTTTTTTTTTTTTTCCTGAACCATGGTCTCTGCTGGAAAACAACAGCAAAAAATGCATTTGTGCTTTAGAAACAATCTTCTCATAATTTTCTTTGTTGCAGCTATTAGTGGCCAATTGTGATTCAGTGAAAACCCTGTTCAACAAACAGATGTTAGAAAGTGTATTCTTTGCTGGTTGCATCAAAACAAATATTAATGAGGTAATTGGAAATATGAAGAAAATAAAAGAGTGCTTAGTACGTATTTATTGTCTCATATACGGCACTGTGCCCTTCCAAAACTTCTCATTTATATTACACAACAGTAAGTTAGGGTTATAATGATATACCAAGGGACACATTTTTCATAATTGTCTCAAATATTTGCGCAGACACTTGTATTACATAATTCTAAAAAAGCTTGCCTGCTAACAAAGATGAACAAAAGCTTTTGAACAAAAGTGGAGGAAAGCCATTTTAGGTGTTTTAAAAACTTAATTTCCTTGTATATACCTACATAGATTTTTGAAAATCTTAGTGTTTTTGTGAACGTATAAATACAAATGGAGTGTGTGATAGCCAAAAAACTGACCGAATAGCCTCTAAAAACTTGGGCAATGTGCTTCTCCTGACATTTTTCAAACAGAAATAAGTTGTCTTTAGTAGAAGCACTAGCTCACCTCGTATCACTCAAACATGTAGAAGCAGCAGGTGAAGCCAGCTTTATTTCCGGCATTAACCTTTTGATAATGAGTGCTACATCAAATAGAATTTGAGGAATCTAATGGTACTGCTGTGTGCTTTATTTTTTTTAAGGACCCCCAAAGCAAATTAAACCTCAGTGTATCAGACATCATATTCACAGACAATAGCAGTTTTAAGAGAGAACTTAAAAATACCAATTTACAAGTAAATCTTTGTCACCATAGATTTTCTAACAGGCTGATTCAAAGAAAAATTACTCACTTTTGTCTTCCTTTAAGTTGTCCCTAATTGGTACTGATTCTGAAAATTAAAAGTTTAAAACAAGGAATGGAATGAAAGATAAGGAAAGAAGGTGCTTCTGGTCCTGTCTCTGACTAATTAGCATAGTATTTCTACATCATAGATCCAAAGTATTTTAGAAGTGAAAGACCACAGGAATGACCCAGTTCTTGTAACGCATCAAGGAGGAAGCTAATGCTCTGAAGAATAATGTGATAAGCCCAAGGACACATGCCTCATTTATGTCATCTATTATATAGGAGCAGTGTTTATTCTTTTATCATACCCCTAATATGTTTCCTAGCACTTACTCTGTTCCAACAGATTTCAAATTCATTGCCTCAACTGTACACACTGTATAACCTCATCGAGAGTATGACCACCTCACAGATCCTGTGGAAGCTGCCTAGGTCTGTTTTTATCACTTCCCTTGTAACCTAAATGCAGCTGGGCCCAGCACTTTCCATCAGTAACTGTTCTTCAACATTATAAAGGTATGATATACCTGCAAAATCCACCCACTTCTAAGCCTACAGGTGGGTGAGACTTGACAAACTGTATAACATATTTCCATAAAGACACATGCATTGCTATCACTGCAAAACTTCTCTTCTTGCCCCTTTGCTCTGTGATCCCTGCAGGAAATCATTCATCTGATGTCTATCATTAAAGATAAATTATGCCTTTCCTAGGATTTTATATAAGTGGAAGTACAATTTTATTTATTATTTTGACTTGGCAACTACTTACAGAATTTCCTTTGTGTCAGACACTAAGTGCTACACAAATATCACAATATTTGACCCTCATACCCACCATGAGGTGGGCAATATTATCCCCATCTGACAAAGAGTGAGACAGAAGCCCAGAAAAGTTAAATAAATGGGCTACAGTCATATAGATGGTAAGTGGTGGACCTAAAATTTTGGTCCACTAATATCTCTCCAGTCTATGCCCTAAGCACATAATGCTTCGTGACAATAGATCATAACAGCTAAACCTTATTCTCTTATTCTTCCTAATACTGTCTCATTTAATTCTCAAACCAATTCTGTGATGTACACAATATTTTGCTGTTGACCTCACAGATGAGGAAATGGAGACATAGAAAGCACTGGTGGTCATAAAACCTAGAAGTTGAGATCAATAGGTCTGCATTTCCAGAACCTACAAGAGAGCCTGTTAGGTGGCAGGCACACGTTAATTCCTCCTAGGTACCCAAGTGCTATATAACATTAGTGTATAATATACATCTTTTACCTGTAAAAAATATACATTGCCAACAAATGAGCAAGTTTATGTGGATTTTATCAGAATTCCCATTCTACAAATAAAACTGAAATGTTTGCAACAAAGAAATAATGAAATTTATACAACTAAAGAAAAAGTTGCATGGTCTGACAGTTTCCACAGAACACAATTTCCACTCTTTTTCCACCCATTTTTAAGCCTCAGCTAGGTACATTTACCACAGAACATTGCTCATGTATCTCTCATATCAACCCTATGTTCTCACCATAACTGTTATGAAAGGAGATACAGTATGTTCCCTTTGGTTTTTGAGCTGGGGACACTTAGTTTTTATGTCCAAACAGCATAGGACATGAGTTTGATACTGATAAATATGAAAATCTTCATTGTGCAGTGACTCATGGAAGTTGATAAGACTTCTAAAATTGGGCATGAAAAAAATACTAATATAAAACTGGTGTCAGGTACAGGTCGTGGGTACGTTTATGTACCTGGAATTTTATATTCTGTACTTCAGTGAAGCTAAGAAAGAACCAGTTGTAATGTAAATCCTAATTTTTTTAAAATGGGAAATCAATTCATGATTTGGAAACAATGAGATATGTTATCTCTAATTCTGATAATGACCCTGCCCGGCTATCAGCTTGGTTTTGTAGATGAGGAAAAGTGAAAAACTTACACACCCAAAGTCTGTCTTGGGGTGGCTCTGGAGCTAGACCCTCCATGAGACTGTAGGTGGTGTCTCAGCCATCATTATATTCTGCACTGTCAGATGGTTCTGCATGTCTGTGTACTGCACCTGAACAAGGAGCTTTTCAGAATGCATTCATTTGGCAGGAAGTGTATCACACTGCTAATCCAAATGAGCGGGTATTTGGACTCTTGCACTTTGAACTATTTTTACATTAATATTATACACACAACATGCAACTGGTTTGTTTATGGCTGTGCAGAGTGTCATCTACGGTGAGGTTAGCTCAGACACAACTTTTCTTTAGTTAAGAATGGTTAAGTCCAATTATTTTTTCAGGAAGTGACTCTGTTCTTATGCTTAAACATGAAATTCACCAAAACTCTTGTGCTGCAAGCAGTAACCTCATCAATAGGCTTATCTGCTAATGTGTTTATCACTAGTAGGCTTTTGAGTCACTGAGTCATCAAGACTGTAACTATGTAATCCGATGGAATTATTGAGGTGACGGACAGGAGGGGAGGCCGAGTTCAGGGGAGTACATCCTCCCTGACTTCCTGGGCTCTGACCTTCAGGAACATGTCTGGATCTTCCTCTGTCTGTAAGTCGTCTTGTCTGCTTCCTGGCTGCTGCGAGGTGATCAGCTTTTCTCACTTCATATCTGTCCACCGTGACTTTTCTTCCTTACTATGAGCTTAAAGTACAGCCAACCATGCAGCCAACCATGGCCTGAAAGCTCAGAAATCTGTGCACCAAAATAAAGCTCTGCTTAAATTGACTTTCTCAGTTGTTTGGTTAATATGGTGAAAAGATAACTAGCATATCTGACGTTCTTGATGAGTGAACTCCTAACTCACGATGACAATAAAGGAATACTGTACTGTATTTAAATTTTCTGAACTGTATTTTGAAAAAAAATTCCCTTCAATATATTTTATTTTCATAGAGTAGTGTTCAGATTTTAGCACTGGGTGCAGCCAGGAAATACTGGCTCAAAAAGCCCATGAACCGCTAACACCAGGGTTTGCATTTGAGCCCTGTGTTGGGCTGGGGGTATAGCTCAGTGGAAGAAGTGACTGCCTAGCAAGCGCAGGGTCCTGAGCCCTGTGTTTGCCCTGCATCACCTGAGGTATTAGATGAGGCAGTACATGAATTGCTGACATTGCAGTTTACCTCTGGGCTTTGCATGTGCCCTGACTTCCTGGAGGTCACAGAAACAGGCAGTCCGCAATCACCACCAGGGCAGCCCAAGCTTGGCTCTTGCATCCCCAAGCTTCCTGGAGACATGGAATGAGGAGGTCTGTGATCTGTTGACATCACCATTCCCAGCTGAGTACCGAGAGAGCCACATATACCCCAACTACTTCCCAGGGACAGAGCAGGGGACCCGTGATCCTGCTACCATTACAGTCTGTTTCTCTGGCCTCTGTGTGCCCAGCACAGCCAGGAAATATTGTCTCAGAAGGCCCATGAGCTGCTAACACCAGGGTTCACATTTGGGCCCCCCCTGCCTATGCCCTGTGCCACCCGAGGTATTAGATCAGGTGGTCCACAAACTGCTCACATTGAAGTTTTGCTTCTGCACATTGCATGCTCCCTCACCTCCCTGAGGCCAAAGAAACAGGTGATCTTTGATCACCACCAGTGCAGCCCGCATCTGGCTCCTGTGTGTGCCCTGAGCTGCCTGGAGACACCAAATCAGGTGGTCCACAAACTCCTGACTCTGCAATTCATTTCTGAGCTCTGCTTGCACCCTGAACTGTCTGGGACACAGAACCAAGTGCTCCATGATCATGCCACCATGGCAGCCCACTTCTGGATCATATGGGGACCCTGAGCTACCTGGGGAGACTTGAGCAGGTGGTCCATGATCTGCAGACATCACACTTCATGTCTGGGACCTGGGGGAACTAGGTACACTGAAGACCCCAGAGTGAGCAGCCCAACTCGGTGGCCACTTAGGGGCAGGTCTAACCACCAGGATGACTAGGGATGCTTGCAACCTCTGCTGAGCTCCAGGGAAGAGGGAGGCTGGGTGCTCTCCCTCCAGCATCAAACATGACAAGATGAAGGACTAAAATGCAATATCAGAAATTCACCCCACTCAGAACAAGAGCAGGAGACACATAGGACAACTTCGTAAACATACACATGAAATTGCTGAAATGATTGCAATGAAAGTAAAGAAACAACTCCATCAGGCCATAGAAGACATCAGATCAGTGATAATCTCTCAGGTAAAAAAATGAAATGACAATAATAATGAAAGAATTGCTGAGGATGTCTAAAGAATATATATATATATATATATATATATATATATATATATATATAAATGAGCATAGGAAACTGATGGAAACATTAAATGAAAAATATAGGAGTGAACTAGAATGATTCAGGGAGATATCCAGCAAATAAAACTTCCATTGAAAGCAGGCAGAATGAAGCCAAAGATAGGATTTCAGATCTCAAAGACAGCATAGCAGCTAGAGATCATGAAAGGATCTCTTAAAATTAATAAGGAACCAGGAAAAATCAATTCAACAGCTGCAAGATGAGGCAAAGAGAAATAATGTAAGACTAATAGGAGTCATCAAAACATCAGGAGACAACACAGATGACATAAAGAGAATATTTGCAGAATAAATAGTAGAAAATTTCCCAAGCATGGAAAAATGTTCTGATGTGCAGTAAGTGAGGCATATAGAGCTACAACCAGCCATAACCAACATAAAACTACACCCAGACATAACAATCAAGATTCCAGACCTACAGCAAAAGAACAGAGTATAAAAGCTACTAGAGAAAAGAAACAGATCACCTATGAAGGAAAGCCCATCAGAATCACAGCAGATTTCTCATCACAAACCATCCAATTGAGAAGAACTAGAAGTGGAGTATTACAGGTCCTGAGACAAAACAGCTTCCAACCAAGATTGATGTATCCTGCAAAGCTATCCTTCAAATTTAATGGAGAAATAAAATATTTCCATGACAAGGAACAAGTGAAGGACTTCTCAAGTGCCAAACCGACTTTACAAAGAATACTAAAAGATATACTAGACAGAGGACAAAATGACCACAATTTCAAGAGCAACAATAGAAAGGAACCCTCAAGCAAAGCAAGTAATTAAATAGAGAGAAAAAGTAGGAAACCAACAGCAAATGAATAACATGACAAAGATAAGCCAACACATGTCAGTTGTAACCATTAATGTAAATGGCCTCAATTCACCAGGCAAAAGAAACCTACTGGCAGAGTTGATTAAGAAGCAAAATTCAACAATATGCTGTACACAGGAACAGCCACAACCACAAACACATTCAGACACCTAATATTTGACAAAGGGCCCCATAAGTTCAATGGAAGAAAAATAGTCTCTTCAATAAATGGTGCTGGAAAAACTGGCTTGCCACTTGCCAGAGACTGAAAATAGACCCAAATCTATCACCATGCATGACATTCAAGTCAAAATGCACCACAGATCTCAATATTAAAATAGAAACACTGAATGTATTGGAAGAGAAAATAAGTAAAAATCCTGCAGACATAGGAGTAGGCAGAAAGTTCATGAACACTACATGGGAAATACTTCAAAGAATCAATAACTGGTATCTCATCTCATTGAAAAGTTTTTGCATATCTAAAGAAATCACCAGTAGAGTTAAAAGAAAACCCACAAATTGGGACAAACTTTTAACTGACTTTACCTCAGACAAAGGACTTCAGTCTAGAACATATAGAGCATTAAAAAAAAATTAGCCCTCCCAAATTCAAAGACCCAATTCAGGGGGCTGGGGATATAGCTCAGTGGGATAAGTGCCTGCCTGGCAAGCACAAGGTCCTGAGTTCAATCCCCAGTTCCGGAAAAAAAAAAAAAAAGATGGAATCAAAGACCCAATTCAGAAATGGGCATCTGAGATGAATACACGCTTCTCAGACAGAGAAATACAAATGGAAAATAAATGCACAAGAAAACGTTCAACATTATTAGTCATTTGAGAAATGCAAACTAAAACAACACTGAGATTTCATCTCACCCCAGTAAGAATGGCTATCATTAAGAAATCAATCAATAACAAATGCTGGAGAGGCTGTAGAGAAATAGGAATTCTTCTCCAGTGCTGGTGGAAATGCAGACTGATGAAACCACTGTAGCAATCAGTTTAGTGATTTCTCAGCAAACTAGGTCTAGAGGCCCCATCAACCTAGCTATTCCCCTTCTGGGTATTTTCCCAGAAGAACTCAAAACATCTTACCACAGTGATAAATGTGCAACCATGTTTCTAGCAGCACAATTTGTAATAGCTACATTGTGGAAGAAACCCAAATGTCCATCCATTGAGAATTGGATAAAAAAGGTGTGGCATTTTTATATAATAGAATATTAGTCAGCTATAAAGAAAGATAAACTCAAGGCTTTTACAGGCAAATGGTCACAACTGGACACCATACACATAGGTGAAATAAATCAGACCCACATGTGTAAACAACATATAATCTCACTAGTGTAAGAACATGAAGAGTGAATAAGATTATGAGAGGTATGATAGACATTGTGAAACAAAAGGAAACTGCTCAAAAGTAGAGAGCAACTGCTATGAGAAGAAAGGGAAAAGAAAGAAGGGGAAAATTATGTGTATACACACACACACACACACACACATACACAAACACACATAAGATAGCTAACATAGTTGTACTACTACTGGTTTCTATTGCTTTTTTGAAAGGAACAGTTAATGATTAATTATTTGATCAGTCTTACATGCCTATATTTGGTTTCCTGAGTAACCACTTTGAAGAAACCACTATGTAATACAACAACCACTGTTAATTTCC
Source organism: Dinomys branickii (assembly GCA_004027595.1). NCBI lineage: Eukaryota > Metazoa > Chordata > Mammalia > Rodentia > Dinomyidae > Dinomys > Dinomys branickii. Next base: position 10,855 of record PVLD010020084.1, read on the forward strand.
TATCACCTTGTTTGAATTTCATTATTAGTTGTATTGTTTTGGGAATGATTTGTAAATGTATGTGTATCTGTCGATATCTTTACATTCTTTTATTTTTTTAAATCAAAAAAAGACTTTGGCATTAACATTTAATCAAATAACTTTATAAAATGAATAGGTATACACAATCCAATAACTTTTTAGAAAATATTTAAAGCAGTGTAAATGTATAGCTCCATAAAGACAGTCCATCAGAGGGATTAAGTTCATAACGTCGCTCAGAATTCTGATTTTGATCTTTCGTCTTTGAATTGAGGCTTTGTTGCTACTCTTATGTGTAACAGGAAATATCCCTCTGCTCTTCTTCAACTGGGCAGAGCTTTCTTTCCAAGCTCACAACAATAACTTTTGCTCTGTTTTTGAAGACACTTTTAATTTGAAAGATTAGATTTTCTGGTGGGAATTCTTTTCATAGAAAATTAAGTTTCTTGTGGAGAAATATATTTGATTTTGTGGGAATAAACTCTCAGCTAGTATTGAACCATTTTTCTAGTAGGAATGGATATTTAGCCTGTAGGGAGGAGGGTCACATTGTTCGTTTATACAAATAAAGAATAATAAATCTTTATATTTTTTTCAGAAATGTAATGTTTCAGGAGAAATTTCCATTTCTTTATAAAGGTTGAAATTTATAAGATGTGGTGACACATCTGTCATTCTTAATTTTCTAATTGTACATTTCTTTCTGTCTCTGTCTCTCTGTCTCTATCTCTCTGTTTCTGGCCCTCTGTCTCTGCCTGTCTCTTCCTCTCTCCCTTTCTCACCAAACGCAGCTTATCAGACCAAATGAAGCAAGAAAAAACTTATACTGGATATTTCAAGTGCATGTTTTGAATCCTGTATGAATGTAAAGCTTCTCTACACATCTGCAATCCTTAAAGGTTGAGAAAGCATTTCAAAAACTCTTGCTTCAGTCCCCACAACCATCTTAAAACTGGAGAAACCACATTAGTTATCAGAATTGGTGTCATGAAGCTACAACTTATACATATAAATGGATCTCACTCGAGAAGGGCCACATACGTCATTTAACGCCCTGCCATCATTGTTTAGAGTTTCTTGCTAACATTTAGCAAGAACCCCCATATTTTCACTTACCACTGGGGTTTGCAAATTATTTGATTTATCCAGTTGGTTTTCTCTATTATAATAGATAGGATTATTTCTCTCTGTGCTCCAAACCAGAAAGATAGCCTGAGAACTTACACAATGCTGATGCCTTGGCTTCATTGAAATGTAAATTTTAAAAACTTAGGGATGTTCATAACTACTATGAACCCCGAAATATAAGTCATTTTCCCCCACTGAACAATTCATACCCTAAAAAGGAGGAATTGTCATTACTTGAAGTCTTCCAAAGATTGTCATAACATATGGTTTCTCTACTTTATTTGAAACATTAGCATAGAATAATGTTGATCAATGCTAATTTGGGAAATTTAGTGATCATAGAATCCACTAAAAAAGGAAAGTGCATTTAGTTATTTTTGGACAGATTTATGACAGTTGTTCAGTGTTGGATCCTACTGTAAAAGAAACAGCCTTCTAAAGATCATTTTAAAAAGTGAAACTGGGCATGGTGGAGCATGTCTGCAATCCCAGCACTTGGGAAGTGGAGGCAGGAGGATTGCTGTGAGTTTGAGATCAGCCTGGGTTACGAAGTGAGCTCAAAACCAGTTTGACCTACATAGTGAGACCCTGTCTCAAAAAGACAAAAAAAAAAAAGGTGAACAGTAAATTTTTACTTCTTAGTCACAATAAACATTTACCTTCAGGATAAACAAAACGTTAGAATGCACATGATGAGTACATGGAACAAGAGATAAAATTTCTGTGGATAGCATAACATATAGGTTCAGAATATAAGAGATTACAGATTTTGTGCATCATCTGAAGAGTTTCATGAAATTTTTCATAAATTTCAAGTGTGTGGATATTTTATGAATTCCTATCATTTTTTACAATGTTTGAATTTAAATGTGTATAATTGAATTAATCAACATTATTAATAGATACTTGATGAATCAACCCTCATCAAAATTTATTTATATTCAAATATATATATGATATATACTCTCATCACCCTAAAATTCTTCAGTTGAAAAAATGAGGGATATTCATTCAGGTTTGCCTTATCTTTATATATATATATATATATATATATATATATATATATATATGATAATCACAAACTTCAAAATCACATAGTAAAGTTGGGATATTTTCCTGCTATTTTGTGCTATTTGTTCTTTATACAATGTGGATAGTTGATTAGCATAGCTATTTGAAAGTTGAATATATTCAGACATTCTCAGTTGAAAGGTTCTTTATAGCTGCAGAATGCCAGATTGAATTATTTTCATCTCTCTAGTCCAAATCCTGGGCTGTGACTCTCTCCGGGACAGCTCTGTTGAGATTTATTGCATGCACACATCTGTGATTCCCCCAAAGTCTCTCATTCCTGCCTAAATAAAGACAGAGTCTGATTGCCTGTCTACCTTCGCTTATCTCCTACACCGCTGGCCAGCGGCAGCTGTACTGGTAATGATGAGGTTACAACTAGAAACACTAACTGTGGGAGTTCGCATGAATCTTAAAGGCAAACAAACAAAGCTGAAGTAAGCCTACCTACTCTGCTGTACCGTTAGTTTTTGTTACTACTTTAATTGAAAAACATTTTTTCTGAATGCTTTACTTCATCTCTTTCACATATTTCTCTTTCTTTCTGCTCTTCCTGACATAATTTTATCTCCGAGTGTTTTTTATCTCACTGTCTAGATTTCTTTCCTGCAATGATCCCATCCCTGATTCTTAAAATCCTTTTCCCTGTTTAACTTCACCCTTCCCCTTCCACATTTAATCCATCTTCAAGCCTGCTGCTTGGCTGCTTTTTCAAGAACTGCCTTAATATCCTCTCAACTTTAACACAGTTTCTGTGGCTTCTGCTACCCTATGAATAACACAAAACTTAGTTCATCATTTCAAAGCCACTAAATTCTGACCCTAATTCACTTCTCCAACTTTACTTCATACTAATAGCAAACTGAAATCAACCAAGAAATATCTCCAGTGGTTCTTTAATAAAATTGTTAAACATGCTGCCATATTGTAATTTATGTATCCTTGTGGGATACTTTAAATCTTCTCTAGAACAGAAAAAAATACCTTAATTGTAAAATATCATATTTCCCACTTCTCTGTTTTTGTTCATCCTTTTCTCTCTGTAACATTATCTCCTGAGGTTCCCTGCTGAAATTCTACCCATTGCTTCAGATGCCCAACCCATATGTCATTTCTTCAGTGATTAATTTCCTGATCAGTCCAGTTAGATGCTTTTACTCCCTTCCATCCTGAGCTATGTAGACCTCATAGTATGGCTCATGTAGGCTGGCATTACAGATAATTATGAAATGTTCTACCATGTTATGTTCTGGTTATTCATAAGCTTTATAGATTTTAGTCTTGAAGGACTTCTGGTAACTTGCACAAAACAGATACTCATGAACATATGAGCAGAATGAAGAGATGAACAGAGTTACCTTTCACGCCTGGGTGTGGTCATTTAAATTCTGGACTTCTACTGAGAGCTTTCTCTGGGTAAGTCTTCTGTTTAAAAAATAAATACATTACATTAAGTGCACCACTCTGTGACATTAGTGTTAGAACAAAATTATAACCAGTGGGCCATTATCTGTTGCTTTTTAGTTATGAAATGAGAGGAACATCACACGATTTTGGGATATTCTTTTCATCATTAATTAAAAAGGCAATAGCTAATGTTCAAATAGTCCTAAGTATGGAATAGAAATTCTTCTGATGCTTTAATGTATCTGACTTTCTTTGATCCTCTGCAAATCCTACAAAGCGGATAGCATCAGTATTACCTTGCTCAAAGCCAGACTAGGTCCATCTCTCATGGTGACAAAGTTATGAGGTGACAAGAGATAGAATTTGAGCATACTTATTTGGGCTTCAAACTCTGTGCCCATTCTGTCTAGTGAGGTGGTACAATGAAGATCTAAGGCAAAGGTCTTAATTTTACCAAAACCTTTCATTGTTTTCATACTTCTGCTTAAAAATTAACCTCCAAGCAAGATCGGTGCCCCAGAACACATCACTGGTGCTCTCATGCGGTCCCTGTGCTCAGAGGCCCCTGTGCTTGGTTTGCTGAACATTGCAGCATGTGATAGTTTTTATACTGGGCTTTAGGTTTCCAGTGTTCATTTTAAAGTATCCAACTGGTCCTGATTTGTTGTTTTAGGAAAAATATAAATATTTTCTCAGTGCATTGAGGTAAATATGAAAGTCTTATCTTTCATACTCCCATTTCATTTTCTGTCACACATGCCTCAAAATAGCATAAAATCAAGATTTTAAAATAGCTAAAGATCTATTTTATAAGAAAGCAACAGAATTTCCTGAATAAGATGTTAATATTAACAGGTCCATCTGGGAAACAGATGAAATATTTACCTCACTTTTCCTCATCCTGATTTGATTAAGACTTACCCTCTGTTCCCCATGAACTAAGATTATGAATACGCATATTTTCTTCGAACTTTTGCTTTGAGTTTGTAGAGTAGCTTTTTATTTATGGTTTCTTTTCTTTTCTTTCTTTCTTGATTTTTCTGTGCCCTCCTGTTAAGGTTTTTATCTGGATGTTCCTGCAAAGTCTCATAAGCTCAAAGTTGGGACTTTCATAATGGGATCACATTATGGGGGAATTTATAGCTAAATGTGATGTTAGGAGGTGAGGCCTTGTCAGAAGAGGCAGCCTGGGTAAGGGCATAGTTTGGATAGAAAGGAGTATCTCCCTCCTTGGATTGTTACTTGCCACTGTTTCCTGTTTGTCAGGAGATAATCACCTATCCGCTCCCAGGCCCCTTTCTTGTGTTGTCTTATCTTGGAGCAGGCCTGAAATGGACTGAAACCCCCCTAAACTGAGAGCCAAAATAAGCCTTTCTGTCTTTAAGTTGCAAGTCTTGGGTATTTGTCCCAGTGATGAAAAGGTAACTAAAAGAGATTACGGTACAAAGACATGATCCTGTTATGAACAGTTGCTGTCTGAGCCGTATGGTTCAGAAACCTCTGGAAATGGTTTACTACAGAACTTATAAAGGTTTGAAATGCTAACTGGAAAAGCAGCCTCCTATGCTATAAGCTGTAGGACATTCTGGTAGGAGCTCAAAAGACCATAAAGCCGATAGAAAAGCAAACAGAAAAGACCAGGCTCAAGAGGTTTTGGTTGGGAATACGAATTCAACTGGCAGTTGGAATCCAAGCTGTATGTGCTGTACTCCAGCAAGAAAAACAAACAAGCAAACAAAAAACTATGTACATTTTGCTTCTGTCCTGAGACTGTGGAGATGGAGATTAAGCGCACAGAGGATTTCTCAAGGAGTTTAATGTTTAGGCTGTAGTGTGGATGCTGCCTGCTGCTTTTAGCCAGATTTATACTGAAATTCAGAAACAAAATGCCCATTTGAAAAGCTTTCATTTTACCCAGAAACGAAGGGCCAAATGGGAGCTGAGGAAATCTCAGTTGTTGAGAAGGTTAGCATTAAAAAGAAGTCAAGTACTTTACAACAGAACAATAGGAAAACATGGCTTAAGGGCAGGTGAGGAACAATACAGCTCTACTTGGTGAAGAGAGGCAGGTTTGTCAGTGTAAGACCTGGAAGGGACTGTGAGGTCTGCCTTCCCACTCCTCCCTTCTCGCTCTGCTTTCTGTCTGCCGGGCTCTGAAAAAGTCTCTTCCACCCTGCCTTGAAGACAGCCAACCATGGACTGAAATGTGAGCCAAAATGAACGCCTCTGTTAAGTGTGGGTATCAGGTATTGTGTTTTAGCTATCAGAATGTGACTGAGACACTGCTCCTGGGCTAATTCTTGTCCTCCTAGCCCTTTGCATTCTCTGGGCTGCCTGTGACACTCATTCCTTTGTCACTGTATTTGCCTATGAACTCTGCTGAGTCTCTAGTACGATTGAGAAAAAAATTATAGAGAGGATGAGACAATGGATTATGTAGCTTGATCTCTAGGGTGATAAAATGCATAGAATACATTTAAATGTGGTCTAGGAATGGGAAATATTCTCCAGTATGGGTCTGGTCCAAATACAAGATACACAGACCAAGGCACTTTTCACAAAACAGACTTTTCTACTACGTATATTATTTAAGTAGAGAGCATTACTCTACGTGCTGGAGAGAGAGACATGGTATCTACACAGTTTCTGTCCTCTGGGGAGCTACCCATCTATGGGAGACAATAATCACATACTGAATGATGCACATGATGTTTACATGAGTAAACTATTTTTAATTCTCTCGCAAATCAAGTGGAATAGAGAACATGGGAGCTGCATCTCCTCAGCGTGGAGGAGGGCTGTCTTTCCCTCAGATTCAAAAGACAAAGCTGTAAAACTGCAGCAACTACTTACAGAAGTAAAGCACTGTGACTGAATCTGGGCCTCGCAGGGTCAAAAGGATAGGTAGGGACAGGATGCCACGCAAAAGGCAGAACAGCATTGTGTCCAATGATGGAAGTCAATAAAATAAAAAAGCTCATGAGAAAATATATCTAACAAAGATTAAATGTGAAAATAAGGTAGGATAAGGCTCTATTCTCCATTAAATGTCCACGCACTGGTGTTAGCCTAGGCAGAGGGAAAGAAGGTTGCAGATGAAGACGTTTGGCCACCAGGCAAACCTGAGGTGAGGGGGTAATCCTGGGATATTTATGTTGGCCCAGTGCACTTACCAGGGTCCTGCAGAAATAGGAAAAGGAGACAAAATAAAATAGAAATGGTATCGTGAAAAGGACTTGGACAGGTGTGCCATCTTTGCAGATAGAGCCGTGTGGTCACAAACATGGCTTCTAGAAACTTATAAAAGACCAGGAAACTTACCCTCCCCTTGAACCTCCAGAAAGAATGCAAGCTTGCTCCCACCTTGATTTTATTTAGGCCACACACAGTAGACAGATGCAAACCTCAATGGCATTCCAGCCTTACCATGTGCTAGTAATAACTTTAGAAGAGGGATAACAGTTATGGAATTTTTAGGCACATCATCAACTTTTGTTTGGAGGAGACAATATATTTACTTATGCTTTTCTGTGCTTAAATGACTATTTCTGCTTGCATCAAAGACAAAATAACTGGGATTTAGAACCTTTCAAATTAAAAGGTGAGAAGGGCTGTGCACCTGAGATGCTTGACAAACTGCTAAAATCCAGAATTGCAGATTTTTTTTATACCACCCCTTTTGATACAGGTTAAAAGAGCTGTATAAAAACTCCTTTACATTAGGGTGACAATTCTGTTTAGGTTAATTCACTAGGGAGATTCATATTTACTCTATTTCCTTACCATTGCTGAATTCTAAACTATATGTATATAATCCATTATGCACTAAAGCATAGTTTGTAGACTACAATACATTGATTTATTTCTCCATTGCAGTTTATGGCCACAAAATGGCAGAAAATCTTTGAGTGTTTTGAAGGGAAAATAATTTTATTGGAGTACTGGGAACATAATTGGTGGCATTTGAATTTGGACTCATTTATCCTTGTGCATGCAGGATGACCACAGCTCTTCCACTAATGAAAATGGACTAACGGTGCTGTAGAATGTCCTCAAAGCATGTTCCATATAGAGGGGACTGAGAGTCACTCTCTACCTGCTATTGCGAGCAAGAACTAATGGGTCTGTATGTCCTGACCACATCAATTCCTCGTTGTGCAATAGGTGAGTGTAATCTTAAGATGGGTTTCAGCATTACCATTTCACTAGAAAAGCCAGCAAAGAAAGATAAAAGTTGTTACTTACATCTCATTGGAAACATGGCAGCTCAAAGCTTTTATAGCTGATATGTTTCAAATGGGTGCTCCAACAGCTCCTGATATGAGACAAAAAATAATTTTTCTTACTTGTTACTTGTCTTTCCAAAAGGCACATTTTGGAAAGTTGGATATTTCTCTGTTCTGCTGAGAATATTGTGAGGAATCCTTAATTCTGTTAATCAAGATGGAAGCACAGACATGCTATGGTTTTCTCAAATCTCAAGTATCTATGTTTAAAAATCTGTTAAAACCAAAGAGACTTTAGTCTTTGGGCCCTACAAGAAATACTTCAACTAATTCTAATTGTTATTTGGCTGTTCGTAACAGTTTCTTAAAGGCAAGCTCAAGGGATAGTTCTCTGAAGTGCCTGACTTCGGAAAATCAAATGCTCTTCTTTGATCAAACTGGACACCAGTCACCTTCACTGAATTTCACTTCACGGTTACACCACTCACTTTTATCAAGTGCAGCTGCAGAAATTAGCTATAAAATTTAATTTCTTCTCTTTTTGTGTAACATTGGAAAATACTGCCCACTGCTTTTTACAGCACCCTCCATAAATGACCATGTGTGAGAACTTTGTCAGGGTTCAAGACCAGGGAATATTTTCCTGAAAAACTTGCTTCCTTCTTTCCAGTGATAAGGATAATGTATATGTTTCCTTTTTCCCCTTGTCATAGTGCTACAATGTAATCATTTGACCTGCCAGGATGCTGAAAAATTAAAGAAATGCTCATTTACCCCCAATTCAACCTACTGGCCTTTAATGTGATATCTAGATTTAGCTATTAATTTCTTGGTTTTCCTCTTTTTTAGGTAAAGAAGGATATAGAAATTAGTAAAAATAATATTAAATAAATTTTATTTCTGGTCAACTGAGATAAAAGATCCACTTCAGGTTACATAAAACTGGAGATGTTAAAGTGGCTTTGGGAGGATATTCTGAAGAGGAAAAGAAAGCTCAAAAGGAAGTATCAGAATAATTGGTAAGAAGAGAATCACAGTTCTTTTCTGGTAGGGAGGTAGGGGTTTAAGCAATAAGACTTACTTGAAATATTACATTAATTGATTCTTCATTATTTATCAAGGGTCCACTGTTTGTCTGATACATTTCCTGCTTTTAAGAAGTTTTCTTTCATCATCGCCAATAGGCAATTCCACTATACTGTAGCATGTGCTACTTTCAGCAATAGGACCACATAAAAAGCAATTCTGATTCTTTAATTTAGGTTAGGCTTGAAATAAAAACAATTTCAAAGGAAAGGCCAGCAGGGAAATTAAGGTAGGTATTCCAAGACTTATGACTTGGATCTAGATATAATCCTAAAGCCTCATACATGCATAGGTGAGGCTTTTGGGTGTTGGCTGGATCATGGGTGTGTGATCTTGCATTAAGAGTTTGTGGTAAATAGATCAGTCTACTGATTGGTTTAGTATAATTATAGGTATGACAGAAGGGATTTACTGAAGACAGAAGACCCGCTCTGGGTGTAAGTGGCACCAACCAATAGGTTTATAACCTGAATAGAATAAAAAGGGAAAGGGAAGCTTGCTGCTGCTGTTTCTTTCTGCCGGCTCTGCCATGGACCATCTCTCCTCTGCCATACTTCCTTCCCTTGCAACCAGCTGATTATGGACTGAAAACTGTGTGCAGCAAACGTGATAACCATTACACTATGGAAAAGACCCTGGACTGAAAACTGTGACCACAAGCTGAGAGCTATAATAAACTTTTCCTTCTTTAACTCGTGAATATCAGGTATTTTGTCCCAGTAATAATAATAAAAAAGCAACTAAAACACCAAGGATGAGAACTGCCTCTAAGGAAAGGCAGAGTTAACAAGAAGTCCAAATTAAAAGACATGGAGCCTCCAGGAAATGAAAACATGTTAGCTAATGTGTCAGGCAGCACTTTTCTTCTTAGAAGCAATGAGGTTAATCTAATCTTCCTAAGTCCCGACTACACATTGACTGTTAACGTTAATTACTTTATCTGTGGTGATTGCATTATACAGAGAACAAGAAGGTGCTCATATTTAATCCATAGTGATTACAAAGGTTTACAGTATATTTTCTAGCATGTGTGTTTGGAGACAGGTATATATCAGTCTAGGGCCTGAAAATTATGACATGAGCGGACTCGATTTTATTTCTGTCTCTCCTGAGGATCTGAACATAAACATTTTGAGGCTGTTGTGGTTGTCACATTGCAGGGGCCAGTGTTTTCTATTACATGGTCTCTTTATAACATGCCTGGCGAGTGCGCCTGCTGAAATCACATCCGCTCTCTAGCAGAAAACAAGGGACAATTGAGGAAAAGAAACAAGGCCCATTCTATTTTAAAAAGAGGTGGGCATAGTTCTACTCTCCTTATTTATTCGCTAGAACTCACTTTTGTGGCAATACCTAGCTGTAATTTGAGGCCAAAAAGTGATAGCATTACTCTGCAGCAGTGAGTCCTGATAAAAACTTTAATATGCAAAAAGAAGGTTTGTAAGATAAGCGTTGTTACTTTAAAGTTGGATGTTCTCCAATATTATAAACAAATTGCATTATTATAAATCATTATGTTGCATTCTGATTGTTGAACCAATAAAATCAGCTTTACAAAAGGTGCACAGCACATGAAGCCGTATTCTGTACCAGCGCTCCGAGAAGAGGAATAGACCTACTTACCTGGCTAGAACAATCTTAGTTATCTGGAAAGCAGCCTACAACAGTGAAAAACTTTGAGTGGGTACTGCTTATCCATACAATTGCTTTATTTCCCAAAATATTTTGCTAGAATATGGGTTACCTCATATCTTTTAATATGATATCTGTAGTTGTCTCTAGGGATGAACAATTGATGTTCTATTTACAACAAGTAGCATTTCTTAAAGGTTTTGTGGTGCTCATTCAGGGAACCCAGACAATTTTTAAATAGTTTTGGTTGTATAACTTTAATGAAAACATGTTGGTCTTAAATTGTCTAGACAATTACAATTACAGCCCACTTGTTTAAAAATAGGATTAGTACAATAAAATAAGACTGTATGAGATAGAAAGTAGGTAGAAACCCAATAATTTTATGGGGTGGTATTGTCATTTAGCCAAGTTAAATTTCTAGGAAAAGGAAACATTTTTATTTTCAGGTACATCTCATGAAAAGGAAAAAAGTTTAACTGCTCTATCAAAGCATAATTTCTGAAATTTCCTTTATAGCTTTTGGTCAGTTTATTTTTTGTTAAAAGCATACAGCTCTCATATGATTTTGTAGAAGGACCATCCTGGAAAAAGTGGGCTCAATAGAAGCAGGATTTTTCACTCTCTGTGTCTATTTTGCTAATTATATATGGGTGTCAGACTGCAAATATATTTTTATTTCATAATAGAATACATCATAGGGAAAAACTGTTACAACACAGGCCATGCAATTTTCAATCATGTCATATTTATAAATGCCATATTTCTCTGCAGTTCAGAACTTTGGAGAGAGTTTTTTGAAAGACTAAAAATATGGGCGGGCCACATAGTAATAAGCTGCAGTATTCCTTCCACTATGTTTAACTTTGGTTGGACATTGATGCACAGGTATTTAAACTGGCATTTTTACTATTCATGTATCCCCTCAGGTCAAATACTTGGTCACAACAATTTGTGTTGGTACGTTTATTACTGAGAGATTAATCTGTGTAATTTTTGATATTCTACTGTGACTTGGCAAACTTAAATTCTTTGAACACTTATATAGACTTTCCTCTTCAATAATTATAAAATACATGAAATGGTAAGGGCCAGGTAAAGTTTACAGTTATTCTGTGCATTTGGGTTATGTAGATATGCAAAGCATGAAATTTAAGGACAATATAGTCACTTCTCGACCTAAATTATCTGTATTTGTTCTCTCTGTTAAATGTACCAGAAAATTGCCAGTTTTCCACTTTATTTCAGGCTCTACAAATCTGGATAAGGGGAAATTTACATAAGAGGTGGGGAAAGTAATATTTTAATGGACATAAGGGATGTAGCATGAATGATTTAAAAGTTATTCATTTCTAGATCTTTCTTAAATTGGTAGCCATCCTGCCTTGATAAGTCCCGCTGTTTGCTGAAGAAGGCAGGACAAACAGGTTTGTATACACTCTCTGTGTTTTACCACTTGTTAGCTGTGTAATGTTTCATAGGTGGATGTTCGTTGCAGTAGAATGATGTAATGAGAAATTTATTTGCCTGCTATTGTTAGGGTGTGGTCTGTGTTTAACATGTCTGTCATCATTAAACTATGTTCTGGGTTGGAACTATTAGGAAACAGGGCCTACTGGGAGAATTTTAGGTAATTGGGGGTGTAATGTAGTTTGTGTATGACGCCTTTGTAATTCCTGTGTGATCCTTTGAGTTCTTGAGAGAAGATTGTTAAAAAATTAGCAAACTTGGACTTGCTTATCCTCTTCCTCCTTGCTCCAGTTCAAGATGTGATCCTGTGCTTGCTGCTGCATGAGCTGGGATTGTTATCTAGCTCATTGTCATTATGGGATGCACCTAAGACCTGAACGGATGCTAGCCACATGCCCTTGAATCTCCAGAACTATGAACCACACAAACCTCTTCTCTTCATGAAATTTGCAGCCTCAGGTATATCTTTAGAGTGAAATAAAACTCGCTAATGTACTGACTGAAGACACAAAATTTTGTGGCCCATTGGGGATATAAGAGAAGGATCATCAAAGTGTAACCTGTATGAGAAATCCAGCCTGAAGCTTCATTTGTAAATAAAATTTTATTCAAACACACCCACATGTGTGTGTTTATATTTTTTTCTGTGGCTGCTTTCATGGTACAGTGGTAGAGCTGAGGAGTTACAACAAAGACCAGGGGCTCCACCGTGCCCAAACTATTTACTTACCTGTCCTTTAAGGAAAAGTTCAATGGTCTTGCTGTCCTGCTGTCATGCTAAACACATCTCACCATGAATGAGCAGCAGCTTCTGACCATTAATCACGTTTTGTTTCAAAGCAACATATCATCTAGATGCGCTATAATCCAGATCTTTCTCAGCAAAGGAGTAGAGGTAGAGAGCAAGTCATATTAGACCTGCTCTACAAATAGAAAGCAGATTTCTCTTGGGCAGTCAGTTTGCTATCCTTTGTGAGCACAAAATTCATTTTACAATTTTAGGAGAAAAATATGCTCTTGATTATGGGAGAAAAGTTTTAAAAGATCTTCTATTCTGTAGTGAATCTACCTTCTCACTGTTTATTTCAACTCAATAATAAAATATAACTCAAATGTGAGGGACTTTCATGAGCTGTGAAATTGATAAGATCCGGACTCTTCATCTGGAAAATTTTCTCAAGCATCTTCCCTCCCAATTCTCACCCCACTCTTTTTTTTCCAAAAAATTGAAAGAAAACGGCATTCCTATTAGGGGGGGATTCATATTTGCATATGTGATTTTCTTGATAAACCAAAGACAGTTCACACAAGTTATTTTAGAAAGAATTACAATAAATTTAAAAGTAGCATACAGCAAACAGGATGAAATATAACAAAAGTGATCCACAGGCCCTGATAGTTCAAAAATAACTGCTATTTTCTCAATGTGGCTATATCATTATAACAGCATCACATGTAAAATTACTTTAAAAGGGAAGAAAATTATTTGTTGCTGTCCACTATTACATTCTCTCCTGGTTCTAAATAATCCATTGATTTATATCCCCACTCAGTAGAGAGTTACTTCATGCCCCATTATTTCTCCTTCTCTCCCATTCCCAGAGGCAATGGCTCATCAATCTACAACTGTACAGCGGCTCCTTGAATGTCCTGTCCCTTTCTTGGCTGCTATTAAAACCCCAAATGATTCGAGAAAAGTTATTTTTTTTTCCATGGCTCCATCTCAACCATGGTTTCTCATCGTGTCCTATATTAAATGAAATATAACTAATTTTGCCAAAAGACCAGAATTAACTTTATTTAGTAATAAGAAAAGCTAAAACAAAAAGAGGCCTGGTATTGTGGCACATGCCAGGATTTCCAGTAGATCTGGAGGCTGAGGCAAACAGATCACACAGCTGAGGCAAGCCTGGATAACTTAGAAAGATCTAGTCTCAAGATATAAAATAAAAATGGACTGAGGATGTAGCTCAGTGTGCCAGCTCTGAATTCAATTCCCAACATCTCCCCCCTAAAGGTGGGAACATTAGGCAAGGTGGCAGAAGGAATTCCTTGTATTTGAACACAGGATAAATGATGCTCCAAAATGCAGGTCAAAATTAAAAATATATATCCAATGCTATACAGAAGAGCTGGGTACTACATTTGGTATATGCTGAGTGCTATCAACAAAAGGAACAGTGGCTGAATGGAACACAGAGTTGGAGCTGATTGGAATTCCGCCTTGCCACTCAGCAGGGAAGTTTGGAAGCTGGAGGGCAAATGAAGGCTCCAGGACAAGAAGAAATTGAGTCAAACTTCCTACTGGGTGGGTGACTGCATGTGGCACAGGCAATTGTAGATTTTGTAAGGAATAGTTAGTATGTTAATATTCAGGTTGTATCCTAGAAGTCAAGAAATACAGTGACCAGTGTTCAAATCAGAAAAAGGTAACCAAAGAAATCATGAAGAAAACTGTATCGTCCCCAACAAAAAGAACAGATATGGCAAGAAGATGACTGTTGTCTTTAGTCTTTTTCTTTTTTTGGCGGTACTGGGGATTGAACTCAGGACCCTGTGCTTAGCTAGGCAGGCGCTTATTCCACTGAGCTATATCCCCAGCAAGAAGATGAGAAAAAGGAAATGAAAAGGCTCCTGACCTGAATGCACAAAACAGTAGCTGTTAAAAAGAATGCAACAGCCTCACTAAAATGATGAATTAAACTCATGTACTAAAGAGAGATGGATTATTTGTTTAAATTTTTTTAAAAAGTAGCCCTTCCCTGCTTAACACTTGGATAATTTTCTGAAGAAAAACTATGACAAAAGAGCAAAAGTAAAAGAATAAAAATAAAAAAATACTTTGCAAATACTAAGGAAAAGAATGAAAACAATATTTTTGCCTTAACAGGCAGCGTATTATTTAAAGCAATGAGGACGTGTTATCACTCCTTGTGCTGCGACAACAAAATACCTAAGCCTGTGTGACTGACAAGTAACAAACAATGTTCTTCACACTCTCAGGGTCTGGAATATACAAGGTAAAAGTGCCAGCAGGTTCTGCTTTCCACAGAAAGTTCATCCCCCAGAGGGAGTGGAACATTATATGCAACAGAACAGAAGAGCAAGATTTCTGCATGATGCTACATAAATGTCTTTTGTGGGACTTTAATCTCATTAACAAAGAAAGAACTATCAGGGTCTAATAACCTCCAAAAGGTTCTACTTGCTAATGGCATCACACTGGCAGCACCTGGATTTTGGAGGCCTCTTATTCAAACTATAGTAAAGGTATACTGCCTAGCAACTGAGGCAAACACACTCCAGGACTGTGCAAAAACTATATCCTCCTATTACCTGAATTCTATGAAGCATAATGTGAAGAAAATTGCAAGGAGGAATCCATAAATCCACAATCTTAACATCCAATCTAGTAACAGTGAAGATATGAGAAATTTGCCCGATAAATGACCATATGCAACCCAATACATACATGTGTCTATAGAAACCTGCATTCGAGTTACTTTTGTAGAGAACATTAACAGAAAAGAATTTACCAAATTGGGACTGATACAGCACTTTCAAAAGAATTGTTATCACCCACTCACCATACTCTGTTAATTAGGCAATTATAGCAGAAATCATTAATACAAAACGTTTCATTGTTTTCCAAGTGACACATTTGGAAACTTTAAAATGCACTCATCTATAACTGATAAATTTAAACGGGGAATGGAAATTATAAGTTATTTGACACAGAAAACAAAAGAATTAGAGTATCAAAATAAGTTGGATATTTTTAAATAAGTGGGAATTTTATAACATTAAATTAATTTTTTGCAGATCAACCAAAACATTTTTGGATTCAGTTGAGAGATAAATAGAACAGATTGTCCAGAAAAAGGTAGCCAGGAACAATCAAGCAGAAATTAATGAAATAAAAAAATAAGAACAAGGTTAGTTCTAAAAGAGAAACAAATACAGAACCCTTTGTTTGAGACAGGCCCTCACTATGCAGTTCAGACTGGCCTTGAGCTCACTTTGTGGCCCAGGCTGCTCTCAGACTCAGCCTCGGTGCTGGGATTACAGGTGTACGCTGCCATGCCCTGCTTAGGGTGGGGTTGTATCAAACATTGTAGGCTGGTTAGCAGATCCCTGGTCTCTTCATTGACATTAACATCTCCCTCCCTCTCCGCTAGAAAGAAAAACACCAGTTTTCTCCAGACACTGCAAAATGTTCCCTAGGAAGCAAAATGGTTCTCAGTGAATCACTGTGTCATGTATAGAATGCAGATTTATGGATGTGTGATCTTTTCTTATTTCAATGCAAAATCGCAGATATAGGAAACCTGAGTTTATATATAGTATTTGATGAATGATTTACCTGTGAATATGTTTTCCTGCAACATGAAAACAGTAATTTCTGCTTTGTGTTCTATGTCTTCTGTGGCTAAAAGTAAACATAGGTACAAAAACCTTTGAATAAGTAAAATGTTATTTTAACCAGATAAAATTAAAACAAGAGTAGAAATAATTAAGTAATAAGTTGATACTATAACAGTTGTATGAAGAAAAATGAATGTTAGGTGTGTATTAAAATAGTTTATTTTTGAAAAGAACCTCAGCAGACTTGATGCGAAATCATAACTCAGGCTCATGGTGATCATTTTGTCATAGTTTCAACGTTTTCTTAATTATTAACCTGCAAATGATAAATAGAGCTTATCAGAATTGTTGGTGGAAATAAATGTTGGATAAAAATGCTGGCCTAAATTCGGTACAGGAAGAACTACTTGGGAAGACTCCTGATCAATACCTCTTTCCTGTAATATCCTGGATGTGCCTTCTTTCGTAGTTTGGCTTTTGCTTCAATGATTTTGACTCCATGTCTTAGGGTTTCTCTATTCCAGCATCCTCATTCTGTAGGAATCCAACATGCTGCTCATTTTCTTGTCCAGCCTCGCAAGAGTTTACTGTCCATAGGTGACCCTTATTCTCTCATCATCTCAGAAAGCATACTCCTCCTTTGTTCAGAACTTTGAACAGGCTTAGGAGTGACATTACATTTCTCTAAAAGTGTAACTGCAGCTCTAGTAATACACAAGAAGCAATAAGATTACTTTTCTGTAAATAGCCAGTTGCACCTATGAAAATATTAACAGTTTGAACCTAAACATGCTCCTCTTTGAGAAACACTATCCCTGCAGTGGCTACTAGCAGCCAAACCCGTTTCTGTGTTTGCACTGTAAATCCTTTGTTTTAAAAGTTAATGTCTCAGCTGCAAAAATTTTCTTTGTGGTTAAACCTGGCACAAAGGTTGACACTCCAGCGTGATATTTTTCTCTCCTCAAGTTTAGGAGGAAAGCTATTAGTTTTAAGATCTTAGCAGGAAGAAAGAGGACAGTGTGCCAACATAGATGTTTCATATGCCTTTTATTGCTAGAAAATTGAATAACCAGTTGGCTTTATTTTCAGCAATATGGAAACGTGAAAACTTGCTTTGGACTTGTGAGGATTCTTTGCCATCTATGATACCACCGACCAGTCTAATCAATTTTAATTTTCTTTTTTAATGTTTAATGTGGATTCTGGCCCATGTGCAGTTGTTCATTTTCTTCAGAAATTTCATAAGGATTTTTAGTATGAAAAGTTATTGAGCATGCAAGGTTCTGCAGATGAAAAGCTCCCTGAGCATGCATTGACAAGGAGGACCAAGGTTGTTAGAGTTTGTTGTGTCAATGATTTGCAAATAATGGGTCTCTGGGAGATTTTTAAATTGCAGCTTTCACTCCAGGCCATGGTGCTTTTTAGGATGAGCTGAGTTGCTGTGAGGCTTGGCACTCTTCAGTACGCCTTAGGCAGAGGCTCTAATACTTCCATTGAGATCGTACAGCTGGCCATTACAATCAATCTCAATGACATATTTTTCTTGCATTTTTTCTTGGAATAAAAAACAAAAAGGCACACTCAAAAAGACAATATTAAACTTGTAACTTAAGCCAATTACAGTGAGGAGATTTCCCCGAATGTCTTGAAGTTCATGAATCGTCTTTACAGAGCCTTGTTTAAACCACACATGGCTTACAGCATCAAGATCAGCATACCTAGTTTTAAAAAGTATGAATTTACATTAATTAAAATAGTATCAAAATGAGATGACTTGTACATAGAAATAGGAACAATCAATATATGCAATATGGATGAAAGAACATGAAGATCATTCCTGAAACTGTAAAATATTTGGTAGGTTCTAGATTCAAATTTGTCAGAATCACTCTTTCATTTCTCACAAAAAAGTAGTTTCAGCTGGTCGAACTGTCTAACTGAGGATCCCCAAAGTAAATCTTGTATTTTGCAGTTTAGGAAATGAAGATTCTTTTTCCCATCACCAAGATCCCTTTGAAGGTGGTGACAGGAAATAGGTTCTAGTTGGTGGGTAATATGTAGGAATGTCTCCTAGATAAAACAGCTCAGTCAAGCAAAATCAACCTTTTAGAAACACATTTTAATGCAGTTCTCTCTCTCTCTGTATAATTTTACTTTATTGAAGAATGACTGGTTATCATTAAGTGATACTTTTATGAGCTGAGTATAACTCAGCAGTGGAGGATATGCTAACCATGAGAGAGGTCTTGAGTTAAACCTAGCACCAAAAGAAAATGAAACAATTATTTTCACCATAAAAATATATAGATGTTTATAATTTTCCAGAGTGCCAGCTCAGGTTGTCTTCCCTTTACTTGCAAATTGTGCCTCCTTCACTGCAAAGATATCCTGTGTTATTTATCATTTACTAAGTTTGGCAGAATGGATAGCAAATGTTTGCATTTTTGGTTGTTGTTGAATGACTATTGTGCCTATGCCAAAACTTCTGTCAACACTTCCAAACAGCTCTGGTTAAAATTGAAAAGGGAATTTGAGAATTACCCAGAAATTTAAGAAAAGCCAGCATGAATCAGATACTATTATCCACAAAATCACCAATAGATTGTTGAGAATGTATGAGCAATAGAAGTTAACTGCAGATCAAAAAGATAACCACTAGAGCATGAAATACTAAAAGAAAATATCTCAATTCATTGGTTAAACCATACCCTTCAGAAGATAGCAAGGGATGTTATAGAACGAAAAACAAATATTTATAGAAGGAATGAAGATTTTCAG
The DNA here is from genome assembly GCA_004027595.1 of Dinomys branickii. NCBI lineage: Eukaryota > Metazoa > Chordata > Mammalia > Rodentia > Dinomyidae > Dinomys > Dinomys branickii. Next base: position 30,039 of record PVLD010020084.1, read on the forward strand.
TAACTGAAATACACTACTGGTAGCCGTATTTAAATCATATCAGCAAGAGAAAAAAAGAATTGCAGTCAGAGAACTAAAACCCACATGCACTGTGGTTTGAGCTGCTTTCCTTTTTTCCCTGGTATATTTCTTTGGTTTCACAAACTGTTAATAGAAGTTAGATGTATTTTCTTTTACAGGCTGGTGATAGATAGAGGAATCAGTAATGTGTTGATGGATAAGAAGTATAGTTGACTGAGGTAAATAGGAAATTCCGCTGGTAGTAAAGTTGGAGATAACCATGACCAAGTCCCAGCAGGGGGAAAGACTGAAGACATGCTTTGATGAGAGACGGGCTCACCAGCGCATGGGAGAAAGTACAGAAGAAGGGCAGGTGGGCAGAATGAAATAGGAAAGGTAAGGAGCCCGGGATTTGTTCTAAGGAAATCCAGACTTTGGGGAAGGGGGTTGAGGAGACAACTTACTCTATGGTCAGGTTATCCAAGATATCAGATTTGACCTTAGAAAATTCATAACACAATTACTTGCTTCAATCTATGGTTTAAAGTTTTCTAACAGCAGTACCTCCTCCCTCCCCATTATGTACATGGGATTGAACCCTGGGTCTCAGTACTAACCTATGTCCTTCAGTTCTTCAGGCTTTTTGAGATATAGCTTCACTAAATTACCAGAGTTTCCAGGCTGGCGTTTATCTTGTAATCTTCCTACCTCTCCCTCCCAGAATGCTGGAATCATAAGCATGTGATCAGCTGTAACCATCCACTTTTCAAAGCCACCTGCAGATAATCCTTATTTAAGGTTGACATTCCACTTACGCACATTAAATGAGAATAACGTTCTTTTCAAAGCCAGTACACCTGACAAGATGCACAAGGACCCTAAGGGGCCACCTTTTGTTCACATCATCTAAACACGAGTAGGAGGCATTTTAACCAATTGGTTTGATCTTGATTTTGATAACTGGGTGCCACAAAGAAATTTTGGACCTGTGAACAAGTGAATATAGTCATTGACCCGCACTTAAAAACAAATGGCTTAATTAGGCAACAATGAAGTGTTCATAGAAACAATGAGGACTGATGTTAATGAACACTTTCCTATAGAATTACAGCATATGATGAGAGGCATTTTTCTTCTTAATATTGATTGTCACATTCTTTTCCCTTTTCCTCATTGAGTTGTTTCATAGCAAGGCTTAAATTTCACAAAAATTGTTACCTGCTATAATACAGAATACAGAATACAAAAAAAAAAACAAAAAACCTCAGAAAGAGCGAGAGTCTCAAGACAAGACAGATTCTCTAAAAGCTATTGAAGCTAATTACACTTGTCTGTTTAGGGTAAAGACATTTTTAAGGAATACAGTTTGGTTGCTTTCAGCTTGCTATAAATGTGTAAAGCAACATAATTATTCCTGACTGTCTTTTTAAAATCAACATGACCATGAAGTTTACAATTTGCCATTCAGCATGAGTGTCAAAGTCAATGTTAGTAGGTGATTATCCCCGTTTTTAGCATTTTTTCCCAGAAGAATTTTAGGAGGGGAGCTTATTTTTCTACAGTGCTTAAATATGACTTAATCCAGAGAAGCCCGTGACTACGTGTTGGCAAGCTTATGTTTTGACAAGGCATACATTGGAGCATGTGGACACTGGTGGTGCATGAATCTACTCAACAAAACATTTCATCAAAATGTCTTTCAAATCAGTGTGTTTGTCATAATTTCTGTGCCAAATGTTTAATGAACAGTTCATCTAAACACTACTGTCAAGACAGAATGTTATTGGCTGTCAGTTTCCCACATGCAAGTGATTAATAAAGTGACAAATTCAAGATCAAAGCTCTCAAAGTTTAGGATAGACTTAACAGGGAGTGTATAAGATATAGATCTTTGAACAGGAGTTGGGCTTGCAAATTTGATCTGGTGAATATTGTATCCAACACTCTACGCCACCTCAGCAGACTATCTGAAATATTTAACAATAACAATGGGAATATGGAAACAGTATCTGAGCATGTTTCCTGGACTAAAATAAAAGACAATTCAAGCATGCATTAACCAAGAATTTATGCATAATTTTTACCCTAAATCAAATACTATAGCAAAGAATCCCCTCTCACTGAGCAATACAATCTGGATTTTGTGTTTATTATATCTACTTCTTGTAGTAAATGACAAAATACTTTGTGACTGGAATATATGAAATTTAATGAAAGGTAGACTCTCAGAAATTACCAAGGGAATGTAAATTGTCCCTTGATAAGAATAAATGACTATATTCTAAATGTTCAAGTGGAGAAGTTTCAAGTTTGGAACATCATTATTTAATTTTATTAGAAAGTCAGGGATTTTGAACAGTTTGAATTCAAGAGATTTTCTAAGTATGTTAATATTATTTATGTAAATTATCTTAACATACCAAAAGTAATAACATATTCCACTTACTTGTGGGAGATTTGTGTACTAATATGCTAAAAAGCCTATCAACCTTATTCTTTAGTGGTGAAGCATGTTGCCTGCAGAAACAATGTGTTTACTTTCACATTTTAAAAGAGAATAGAGATTTTTGTGTTTAATTCTGCAAAACTGTACTTAAAAACATCTAAGAATATACAAAATGTTGCACTGTTTGAAAAGAGAAGCTAGTTTATTTCTGGGTGCTATATATATAAATTTTGTTGAGTAATATGCAAGAAAAAAGCTTGCATGTATAATACACAATTCTGAAGATACACAATGAATTTCAGTCAAAATGGCTTAATGGTATCAATCTAGTTTTCATGTGAATAACTTAAGAACCTTAAACTGTGTTCTCGCTTGTAAATTACAAAAGTGACATTATGACAAAGATCACTTATTTTCCAATTTTAAAAAAATAAATACAATAGGAAGTAAAATATTTAATTAACCTAATAACATCATTTAAATTATATTTGTTCCAATTCAAATGAATTCAGATTAATGACTTTTTATTTATTTATTCTGCTACAAGCATGTTTCATGTAGTATGTACTGATTTGTTAAAGGTAATAAAGGTAACATTAACCTCAACCCAAAAAAAGCTAATGGGTTATAATGGAGGGGTGGGGGTGGGGGAAACCCAGGTTATCAAACTCCTTGTGTTGTGAAAACCCCCTTTACTTGTGCTTCTCATCAAGCATGAAGAACTTATTAATTTTGGTTATAATGGATCGTGGGAAAGATGGTAAATGAACAATGGGTCAGCCATGACAGTACGACCCATGCACCAAGGCTCTAAAAGGAATCAGGCATCAGGCCTAATAAGAATCAGGTAATGTGCCTGATAAAAGCCAGGCAACAGGCCTAATGAAGTTTAGGCACTGTGACTCATGAAAACCAGGCAGTGGGCCTAATGAGACAGAGGCAAGAGTCCTAATGGAAACCAGGCAATAAGCCCAATGACAAATGCCATGGACTTCATTGGGGCTTCTCTTGCCATGCAAGTTTGTTCTTTGTACTAAGTAGACCCACTCAGAAACATACTTGAGACCTAATTGCCTAAGTGCAAAGAAGCAGGAATGGGAAGTGCTATTAGCACCTAACATGGAGTCAATATATGATTGATCTGCCTTATTGAATAGTGTATGTACAATGAATGTGAAAACCATCAAGGACTGCACACACCATCAAGGCAAGGTTTTAGTAAACATATCGCAGGTCTAATCTGAATTGTTTCCCTGAGTCTCTGGTTTGAGTTTTTTTATCATGTCTTCATTAGCTTCTTTACAGCTATTTGTCCACTCATGTAGAACAGCCTACTCAATCATGTAACAAGCACTTCTGAGACTCTACAAGATAGGCACGGGCTTTGCCCTGTGTTTAAAAAAAATACTTCAAAGCTTTAGTTACCTGATCCTTATGCGGAAATAGAATCATTTACATAATTTTCATGACTCTTAGATTAGAAAAAATGTACAACATATACCAGAGATGTTGAGGTTTTAGTAATTCCAAAACTGTTTGAATGACTATATGCCAATTACTGAGTAACCGTGTATATTTCCCTTCTGGAGTTTTTAATGCAAGGGGGAAGAAGGACAATATCAAACAATTATGCAACTACAGAAAGTGTGTAGTGCTATGAATACAACAAAGTAATGTGATATAGTGCACATTGAGGCAAGAATAGTGGCATTTTGTTGGTTGGTCCAGGAAGGCCTCTTTAAGACAACAAACTGCTACAGAGGCTATGAGAGTGAGGGAGGATAAATAATCTAGACTCAGAGAACTGTATAAGGCAAGAAGCAGCAGCTAGCACGAGAGAGGGGCTGAAATCTTCATTTGGGGGGTCCACCGTCCATGCAGTACGAAAGGTGAGGTACAGCAGGAGAGCCATGGAGGCATACAGGGCTGAGTACACTTGGTAGGCCCTGCACTTGCTAATTCATGAACAAAGAAAACATATTTATCTACTTTTAGCTTTATTTTCTCTTTACATATTATGCAATACCTAATGTTATGAACTGTAACACTTCTAAAGGATCAGAGCTGACTAAAATATATTTTTGGGGGATCCGGGGAAGATGGCGACCGGGTGAGCAGCAAGGGAGCGAACCTCCTTAATAAACACCACCAGCTCGAGACAGACTTGGTGAGCGTGAATGCCGGAACCTCGGCTGGGAAGTTTAAACTGGGCGTATTTCTCTGAGATGCCCGGGGAGATGTGGTAGGGCGGACCAGGCTGCCGGGGCGAGACGTGGGAAAGTCCC
>PVLD010020085.1:0-23511 GCA_004027595.1 Dinomys branickii
TTTCTGTCTTTGGATGTTTGGTTTTTGTGTTTTTATGTTGTTGAGAGGATTAAGGGTCTGACCAATTTTGCATGTCTGTATATGGGTTCATATATTTACACTTCGAAGATATCAATGGATAAAGCAATAACCACTGTTGAGACCATGTCACCTTGTCTATAGATCAGTTGTGATTGTACTATTTTTTATGCTAATTGGTCTGTTTGTTAATATGTTTTTGTACTTTTATTTAAAAAAATTATTTTTTATGCTTTTAAAAAGTCAAATGGAAGCAGGGGGATAAAACCATCTAAACAAGTATAATTTAAGAAAGTTTAACTGAGACTTTGCCCCAGTTAACCACCTCTAAACTCACTGTCAAAAAGATTATTTGATAAGTACGATGTGCATTAAGGTTCTTACTGAATCATATATCACGTGACTAGATGTATGCAACAGCAAAGACACAGTGTTCTTAATCTTAGGAATCTTTCAGCTTGAGGAAAGGTAAGGGAAAACAAACTGAGGAACATGGTATAAAATAACTAACTGGCTACTACCTTGCAAGACTGTGATGGTAAGGAAGTGACTTAAGGGTAAGGAGACTTAAATAAATAAAGCTAGTGATTCTGACTTGGAGCAAAGACCTGAACAAGAGATTCATTGGCAATTGACGAATTTAATAAGGTACATAGTTAGTGCTATATTATCAATGTTCTTTTACTGGTATTACTAACAATAAAATCGTTAACATGTTAATTATTGAAAAACTCATTAAAACATAGAGTAAGCTAAGTGTGTTAAATTTGTAAATTTTGTAAGGATGAAGTTGTTTCAAAAATTGAACAAAGTGAAAAAAAATTAAAACCAAGATTGAGGCTTTTCATTTCATATGAATTTGTAAACAGAACAAAATTTTCTGTAAATACACACTGAGATTCAGTTAAAATGTCTGTATTAACGTACAGAAAACTTATACCAGTGCCTGAGATTTACCTTGATATATACAAAATAATGCATTGATGGATAAGTATAGAAATGGACAGTTATAAATCAAGTCAAATAGCATATTAATGCATTTAGATGGCATATGGGGGTTACTATACAATATCATAAACTGTCCAGTAAAGTTTCTATTGGTTTTAAATATTCATAACAAAACCACTCAGGGGAGAAACATGAAAGTTACAAGACTTAAAATTCCAATACTAACACTGATAGATTAAATTTTATTTTTAAAAAATTGGTCTCATTTCTCCATGCCTCAACGTTTTCATTTTTTTTCAATTGTTTTGCGATTACAAAAGTGATACATGATCCATTTTGAAAACCTAAAGAATACCGAAGAAGATGCAGAGAAGATGGGAGTGAACATTAGACCGAGTGAATCTGTCAGGGATAGGATGTGGGGGAATGGACTGGCTTTGAGATCAGCCTTGGGCACTGATGGAGCACACGTGTGGGTGTGTCTGAGTGGCTCCTGGAAGCACTGCGCTGAGGTCTCTGTCTAGTCCCTCCTCCCTAGTTCCGCCCCCGTACCCACTTCCTGGTCACTGGTACTAATCTACTGGTCCCATCAGACCTTTCTGCTACAAAGTTTCTGTCAGTGATAGTTAACCATGGGCCGAATCTCTTTAAAGCGTGAGCAAAATTAAATTGTCCTTTACATTGTGAGTGTTGGGTGTTGTGTCCAGTGATGGAAAATCTGATTAACACAATCATTACCTTGAGAAATCACTATGTTTCAAATTGAAGTGATTGACTATTGCCTTTAGCGTTACATGATAAATGTTCTTCACGTCACAAAACTATGCTTGAAAATGTAATTTGAAATGTCTGCATGAGAGTTTATCGTATGTATTCCATTTCATGCTGCTTAATCCTGTTTCTGTTGGTAGAATTTAGTTCCTTTTGTCCCATAAAATTCTGATGAAAAATGTCAGTGTAGTAGTCCACGAATGAGTACACATGTAAACATATTACAAACTTGTGATTGTTGTTTGTTGCTGCTGTTGTACTTGAGGTTGAATTCTCAAGGAGTTGCCAATGTGCTGCAAAATTCTTAATAAAGAACAGGAACTAAGGTGAGTTGAAACGGACCTCTGTCAGGGCCCTCTACCTACAGATAGGTTTGAGTGTGGACTCTACTCAGCTCTAAGCAGGCAGGAAGTGAGAGAGAGCAGAGGCACTAGGGCCAGAGGACAGATATGGATCCTGCTAATCTTAAACAGTCAACTGGGACAAGTACAGAGGGCTGATTAAGATATTTGGTGAATATTTCAATTTTTAAAAATTATTACAGGAAAACAAAGATTTGTCATCACATACCTTCTCTTAAACTAAAAAAAAATTACATTTAAAAATACGTTAATTTGATGGATCAAAAGTTAATATGCTGTTTTAATTTCCTTGTTGATACTATTAATTATTTTGAATGTTCCTTTAAATAGTTTGAATTTTCTATTTCTGCTATAGTCTTAGATGTTCATGTATTTATGTTTTTATGCATTAAATCACGTTTCTTTCTGATGTGCAGTCTCATTAATCTGTTACATTGTTTATGAAAACATACATATTTTCTGTTCTTCTTTCCTTTCATAATACTAGGACATTGTGTTTTCTTTCAGTTTATAATATCTTTCCAAGTCATCCCAAATATTTGTGTGCTGTATATTTGCTTACTTGATTCTTTTTTCTGTGATGTAGAAACATAATAATACCTTTTCTAACATGTAACTTTTATTTGAATTTATAATTTAAATTTATTGATACCTTTTTAGATTTTTGTCTCAAAAACCCTGAACAGTCCGCAGTTAGAGCTCTCTGCAACATCCTTGAACTTTACTCTGGATGTCTTTTAAATACTAAGCAATTTTCTTTTGTAGTTGTTTTCATTAATGTACTAAATACTACTTTCCATTGAAAGACAGATATCACATGGAGCACTGCAGAGTGAATTATTTTTATGTAGCACATATTATCTTTCTCAGAATCATACATTTAAACATTTAAATCCTTTGTGCTAGTGTGCCATGTAGCAAACTAACAATAGCTATGGCATTATCTAAAGGATTAAAGGCTTTTTGTGTTTGTGCAGTACCAGGGATTGAACTCAGTACTTTGTGCTTGAAAGGCACTTATTCCACTGAGCTATATCCCCAGCCCAAATAATGCTTTTTGTTTTTGGTACTAGGAATCGAACTCATGACCTCAGGCTTGCCAGGCAAGGAAGTATGCCACTGAACTACATCCCTAGGCCTCTAAAGCATTTGTTTCACAATTAAATTTTTATTTCACAATGTAAAGCATCAGTATAAAAATGACTTCTTATAATTGCACAAGTACCTAAAAGATTCCAGGAAGAAAATAATTCATGAAACATTGCAATATATTTTATAAACACATCAAAAAGGAATTTTCCATATGTGACCTCAGGATGATAACTACAAGTTTATGTTATGATTTATCTCTTTTACCAATTTCAGTTGACATTTATATTTTTAATTTGTAGGAATGTTTATATTTCACATCTGCACTTGATTCTTTTTCCAGCCGTTTGCAAAGTTTAAAAATAGTAAAAACGTACATGTCGTTAGGCTTACAAAGTCTGTTTATAAGAGTGGTAAATGATAATTTTCTTTCTTTTTCACTGGCATATTGGGTAGGGATTATTTTTTACCTCCATTTTCCTGGAATTAGAGTCAAAAGAACTTGTCCAAATTTACAAAGGAAAAGAGCACATTTACATGAGGATAATGGGACCCCATGAAGTTTTAAATTCTTAGTATAATTGTTAAACTTTTAACCCATAATTCTCCAAGTTTTTTCCTAAAACTTTCCAGGGAAATTTCCATTTCATCTGCGAAAACATCTGAAAGCTACTGTTCAGTATGGCCCTCTGGGACCTTACGTCATAACCCTAGCACCACGTGCTGAGCGAGAGAATAACAGCTGAAGACTCTGACTAACTGTGGGTGTAAAACTTGGATTTTGTTCATCTCTGCAGAAGGGTAAATACCCTATCTTACGAATACTTTAGTATTTGATAATGTTGCTCTATTTTCAAATAGATACTTGATTATCATTACTGTGAATCGAAACTGAAATCATATCATCAGTGTAATGAGGCAATTGACCTTTGAAAATCAGGTTTCCATGTACAAATGATAAAAATACTATCCATCCAAATCATCATTGTTTTGAATGAGTTGTCTCTATGTTCTTAGTAAATAAGACTCATAACTTCTGATCACATTATTTTTCCAGTATTATATTTCCAGTGGAATGTCATTACCTAATTTCAGAAAAGTTACACAGCGTTTTCATTTGTCTCTTTATAGAGATTTCTACAATTAGCTCAAAGCCCTCCACATTTTATCCCTTTGTGCCAGGTAGTTGAAAAGAGAAATGTAGGTCTATTTGCTTTTACTTTTCTTTTTTTTTTCTTGTCAAGACACTTTTCTTTCTCCTCCCTTCTTTTCTCCGGATTCTAACATGTACTTTTTGGCTTGTTTCCTTGTTTTGTTTTGGTGGTAAAATATTTGCGTATAGCTTGTGTATAAGTTTTGTATTGAGTATTTGCAGTACATTTTATAATTATATTTTCCGTAGAGAAAATTTTTAATTACAACTTCGGTGATTTCTCTTATTTCATTTGCTATAGCTGATTTGTATATAATTCCTCAAAGGTAAGATTTTAAATCTTCTGTGTACTTCTTTTAACTATAATATCCTTACCCTTTTTCACAATCTTTGGATTTCTTCACAAATATAAATTTGAAACATAAGAATTATACCTTTAGTCAATTCTATTTTGATCCAATTCTATTTTATTTATTTAGTTTTCAGTACTGGGAATCAGACTCATGGCCTTCCACTTGCCAGGCAGGTGCTATGCTGCTGAGCTAAATCCCCAGCTACAGTGTCAGTTTTTATGTTTTAAAAATATTTTATTCCTTTATATTTATATGAATATGACCTAATTAATTGAAATGTATGTTCATTTGACTATGACTTCATTATAAAAGTAGACTCTATGGATTGTTTTTATGTTCCAGGTACCACACTTAGTATATTTTATAATTAATGGATCATTTTTACTATTATTTTTCATAGTTTTATATGATAACTGCTTGTAGTTTACCTTGAGAAGTATATTTCATTGTCCTTTGTAACTATCATTAACTAAGAATCTAATAAGCTGCAGATTATACAATAGATTTTTAGCATATGTTACTTGAATTAATCTTCATTGTAGCCTTACAGTCAAATGCTATTATTCTAATTTTGCACATAGAAATAGTTTTCTTTCTAGTTTTTAAAACTTGTCTATTTAGCAAAATAGCTACAAATTCAGCTATGTTTATCTGATTGTGTCTGCTTTTTTCATGTCCAGAAGTTTCTTTGGGAAATAATGCCATTTGCTCCACTTTGATAGGAACCATAATTTCTAATTCTGAGAACAGAACAGCACAGCAGTTGTTCTGTAAAGCCAGCTGATTAGTGTGGTTGCATGAAAATTACAGAAAAGTTACAAATTAAGATGGAGTGTATTTTATAGATTTGTTTCTAGGATTAGCATCTTATGTAATCATAGTAAGATGATAACGACTAGTTAATGAACATTGATTTAATATAATTAACCAAGTACACACATTGAAATATTATCAGCTCTTCCAGGAATGACACTATTTTCTTTCCCAACTTCCTACCCCAAGATCCCATACTGCATTCAGTGGTGTCCCCCCATGTTTCATTTAGTGATCATTTAGTGTTTAGGCTTCTATTACAGTTTCTTAGAAGTCTGTAACAGTTTGTTCATCTCTGGTTATCTTTAAAGATATTGATATTTTTGAAAAGTACTGTAGAAATGTTTTGCGGAGTGTCCCCCAATTTATGACTGACATATTTTTCCATGAGTTAGGTACAAATTTTCCACTGGGCGTCAAGGATGCCATAGGATTGCTGCTGCATTTTCTTCCGTGCATCATATCCAGGGATTATTAATAAGCCTATAATTTATTATTGATGATATGCATGTTGGTGTTAATATATTGCACCCTTGCTGAACATATTTGTCTTAAAAAATCTACAATGGGGAAATGTTGTCCTTCAAAATGTGCTACTTGGAAAATACCCCTTCACTGTTCTCTGGTTTTGTTCACTGCCTGACATAGTAGCAGTAAGCGAAGAACCCACATGTAAGGTTGTTTCCTATTCTCTCACAATTCAGTGACCCACACATACCTTTAACACTCCTTTCTTCACTCATCAGGAAACTAGAGTCATCTTTCCTGACAATGTGAAGATGGAGCGGCTCTGACTCAGCCTGTAGCACAGAAGAAACCTGTATGTTGACGGCACTGAAATCCATTTGTTCAGGACAATAACTTGGGAAGATTTTTGTTTTCGTTCAGGTTCCCTAGTACATGATGTGACTGTCCGGATTCATTTCTATCTGGGGCAGATCTGAAAGCCGCTCTTCTATACTGCACTCACAACGCTTACAAGAAAATACCAGACTTCCATCTGTCATGAGTGAGAGAATAGTAGAGAAAGATTTCTGATATTGTGACTGATAGGAATCCTTTAATTCAAAAATGTAGAAAATTGCATGTGACTGAAGAAGTAAGAGGACCTTTTTCTGTGAATTTCATTTCCTTGCTTTTTTTTTTTTTTTTTTTTTTTTGATACCAGGAATCAAACGCAGGACTTTGCGCTTACCAGGCAGGCACTTGTTCGCTGAGCTATAATCCCAGCCCTATTTCCTTGCTTTTTGCACAAAAGTTTCCTTATTATTTTTAATAGAGAACTTAAATTGCAACCTTCATGAAATTTGAATTTTTTTTTTTGCGGTACTGGGGATCGAACTCAGGACCCTGCACTTGCTAGGCAAGCGCTTATTCCACTGAGCTATATCCCCAGCCCCGAAATTTGAATTTTATTAACCAGTAGACTTGCATATGAGAAAATAATATGGCCAATCAAGACAAAAATCCCCTGAGGAAGAAACCATGCTTTATAAAAACTGTATACATCATTCATTCATTCTAAAAGTGGCAAAATAAACTCCATAGTGAATGACAAACTATTTTATTCTAAACTTGAGTTGACTATAAGCGCAATAATTAGTAAACTGAAGTTACATAACTTGATGATACTCTTACCAACTAAAACAAATAATTCTTGTTCAAATATGAGCAAACCAATCTGTTGGTCAGGCCATAAAGATATTTTTAGGACTAACTGCTTAAAGAGAAACAGGGACTGGGAAAAACTTGGTTAAAAATAAGGAAGAGATGGATGTGTAAAGCAAAGAATGTTTCAAACAGAAAGTAAGTGTTCAGTAATACTGTGTTTCTGAGAATAAAATATGATAAAATATGATTTTTTTCAAAATTCATTCATTCTCTTCTTCATATACCCACAAACATCCACACTCATACACAAAAACTCTTTCATTCATTTTTTTTAGTAAAAAATAACTTTTTAATTGTCTACAAGTTGGGGAATTGACATGAGGAATGAAAGCAAATAAAAATCGTGATAGCTTATTTTTATTCCTGTTAACATTTTAAGATATTCAATGCTCTAGAATTCAAGAATAAATGCCAAATACGTTATCACTAAGTCACTTAGTGGTAGAAATAGCAGTACCCAAAAGAAACTAGAAGGTTATTTTCTGTATTTTGTGCAGAGTAGCACTACACTCAACTCATTATTTTTGTGTACTTGCCAAGTGACTTTGAGTATCTATTTCCTAAGTACATTTAGCATTTCAGTGTCTGCTCCTTTCTGACTAATCTTATCATTTTATATCTTCTTAAGCCACATTTTTGTTATAGAAACAGAGGTTCAATATGTTATAAAAAATTTTTAAAGTAAAATTAGCTGATTTAAAATGCTGAAGTTCATTGTGTGCCTTTCTTCTAATTTTGCATACCTTACTTTCATTATTCTAGACTTAGTGTGATATTTTCTATAACACTGAAATTATATTGCCAGATCAAATACCTTAATGAATCATTGGGTTCCTAAAAATCCTCATCTGTACTGACCAATCATTGATAAATTTCTTTTGGTAATTTGTTCCAGTCTGACTGTGATGTTTTTGCTTAGATTTTAGTGATTAGCTCAGTTAAGTTCTTCCCATTCCGTAATGAGCAATCTTGCAAAAGTTTTCAGTGAATTTTAAATTCTAGTGTTAGATTCATTCTAATAAAAAAATCAGTATAACATAGGGAAAGTGAATGGTTTTGACAGGATTTTTTCTGATACAAAGTTAACCACGCATAGTTGTGTAATTTGGAACAAAAGACATCTCTGTTTAATTTAGGTTTATTAGGACAATAACATAACAAATGTTGAGCTGTTGCATCATACTTGAGTACAGCACATGCTCAGTTTCAAAATATTTCTAGCTGTTACAAAGAGCCAAAAAGTAAATACTATTGCTATTACTTGATATCATTTTCATCCTCCACAAACAATTCTGACATTTGTTTGGCATTGTGAAAGTAAGGTTTTGAACCACTAATAGTTATTAAGAGTAATCAATACTTTTCTTAGGGACTGAGTTGATTCTAATGGATGTAATCATCTTCTCTCTAACCTAGAAGCAGATTAGATGCCACAAGAGTAAGTCATTAGAAAGTGTATTACTTATATGCATATTAGTGGTACTCCATACCTAAAAACTCCAGCTCATGGTTTCAGAGGGTTCAGTCTATTTACAGTCTGGTGGTCCCTCAGCTGACACAACATGGTAAAGGACAAATCCACAGTCTGTAGCAGCCAAGACACACAGAAAGAATGGAAGAATCAAGCACAAGAATATACCTTTCAAGGTCACATCCCTAGAGACCAAACTTTTCAGATCATCCCCATCCACTAACAGAGCTTTGAACTACAGTTCATTAATGAATTAATCCACTATTGAGTATAGAAGCCCCAGGACCTGATTACTTTCAAATGTCATGTCTTTCAGCACATGAGACTGCTGGCTGACATTTTAGAGCTAAACCACAATACAGTTCATTTTATTCTCCTAGGCTTTCAACATCCCACCTTGCTATGGTAAGTTCATAGTAATGCATGGTGTTTTTGTAATGTTGAGTGAGCTTCTTGCCAGGAGTGTACAGTTAATAATATTCCTTATGTTTCTCCAGGTCCCCACTGCAAGGTATTATTTCTGGGTACAAAAATGGCCTGACCATAGAAGAAATACTATAAGAAGCACAGGGTTTTAGATGACAAATGATTTTTCATGTAAAAGGTATGGAGAAATTTAAAAGTTTCAGTATGATTCTGCTTTCATGAATATCACATTATCTTTGTAATTCTTCATTCTATTCTCTTTTACTCTTGTTTAATTTCCTCCATGGGTTTTTCAAAAAAAGCCATGTAAAAATCGTAATGGGTTTTTTGTAACTACAAAGCAGTAGAAAGAACAATAATTCCCCACCCCAGGTATAGTTGTTCATGTTGAGATTGTGTGAACAAGGATAAGTTTGCAAACCATAAAACTTCTCATATCCTGCTTTTTGGTGGTACTGGGGATTGAACTCAGGGCCTTGTGCATGTCAGGCGAGCACTCTGCCGCTGAGCTACATCCCCAGCCCATATCTAGATTCTATAGAAATCCACATGCGGTCTAGATAGGAGAAAACAGGGAGGGGATCAAGGATAAATAAATACAGAGAACTTCCATGTGTGAGTGTGATTAATAATAAAAAACACAGAGGAGATCAGTTCATACTGAAATAAATGCCAAACCAGAGAACAAGTATAACATATTCTCCTTAAATTTTAATGTATTGAAAATAATGCTCAACACATATACAAGCTCAGATTTGTATGAATAGTGTATATATATATATATATATATATATATACATACATACATGATATATGACATAAGCTATGTTAATACTTTTTAATGAGTCATATTCAATATTCTAAAAGACACAGAATATGTTTAATTTATTTGTGAAACTTTAGAGAAGGTCCTTCAGACAGGAACTTCTTATAAATAGCTAGTTCATTTTGGTTAGTGACCTAATGTGTCATAAAGCAAATTATGTTCCAGTCATAATTGCTTAAATTTCAAAGATAAATGAATAGTATGTCAGGTACATCTTCAAATAATAGATGTACAACAAACTCTAAATTTACAATAACAAAATGCTTATGTTATTTTCAATTTTTATAAATTCAAAGAAAAATTTCATAAATCTTAATGAGACATTTTCAAATTTACTCCTTTTGGCAAAGTTCTGAAACTCTGTGTGCATCCATTAATCTTGAGATTGTTTTCCTACAAGAAAATCAACTAATGTCACAATATTTTCTGAAATGTTAAACAATAATTAATAATAATGTAGCAAAATACAATTTGTAACCATTGACAACCATTTAACCATGGGTAAGAAGTAAATTCTTTATTCTGGACAGTGCAGAAGTCCATGGAATAGTACTCGTTCTCGAGATTAAGATGACAGTTGCAGATAAACAACTACTGAAAAATGCTTACGTGGACCAAAACTTTTGGAACATGTGTCATTGCAGCTGATCACTCAATGTTTCCCATGTAAAAAGCTCATATAATTCAAACACAGAAATGAATCGTACTGGAAGGAAAAAAAATCAAAGGATAGTTTTACTGATTAAATTAATTTAATACTTTCACAGATCCAAGGAAAATACATATTCAGTACTTGTAATAAATGGTCATTTACTATATAAATTCACATAAATATATACAATATTTTATATAAAATTTGCTTTTGATGACACTGTATGATTTTACGTGCCTTCTCTTATTTAATTTTTCCTTCATTTTAACTCTATTTTATGTGGGATCACAAATTGTGATACCTGATATCAATGAGGATAATTAACAAAACAGAAATTATTACTGGCATGTTTGGTGCCATGTTTGTACCGGGTAACATTTAAAAGAAAACACCAGAGCTTTATCTTGACAGGATGGACCTGTAAATCCAAGTCTCCTAAACCATAAGCTCAATTGCTTTCTATATTAAATACTTCAAATATATATTTTAAATAACTTTAAATCACAGATAATTATGTTAGAAAAATCTTCTAAGTGATACCAATGCTCTGCAGTATAAAAATTATGTTAGGAAGAGATGTTTAATTTAATTTTGATTTGCCACTATGTTAATACTTTGCAACTCACTGACTTGGAGCAATTATTTTTGTTTGATCGAACAGGAGATATTTTTATGGACTTGAAATTGCTAATTAAAAGGGCATCTTTCACACAAGTTTAGGAGGGCATCATTTTCAGCTAGTTTTCTTTGATAAACTCTCTGAACAAAAAGATAAATATCATATCATTTTCATATATGATTACAAACATTTTCTGCAAAGTCTGTTATATGTCCAAATGAAGAATGAAAAATGAAGGAGTCTCAGGTGTTACACAGAGGACAAAGCTTTGATAATACTGGTGATGACTATTCGAGTTAAATTTATTATTTCTACTCTGAATAAAATATTTTCTAATCTTTTTGCATCGAATAGCTCTTGTATACCACTGTGCAATTCATGATAGTGATGGTGAGGTTCCTCTAATTAATACCAAGTTCACAAGTTATTCAGCTGTGTCCTGGAAAGATCAGTGACTATTTGGAGTTCCCACAAACTGTTACTAAGGAAAATAATTTAGATCTTGAATGTCTCTGAGACACTTCCATCTCTCATAAATCATGTGACCAATTCAGAGTTGTAAAAGAGAACACATTCCATTAAAGCACTTACTTGACTAACATTTGCTTAAAATGATTAACCTATGTGACACTCATGTGATGCATCCACCTTACTAACTTATCTGTAAACACATATATTGAAAAAATCTCAGTACTTTTTTTGCGAATTATTGTTAAAAAATGTTGTTTCTATTTTTCTCATTCCCATGGCTAATTTAAGAAATGATATAATGTTTTACAACACAAAAGAAATAGAAAGGTGTTGGGGTTCAAAAATAGATAGCTAAAAGATTTGTTTTGTACTGTGTACTAGACAATACACTGGTTACTTTACCTCAGTAAATTTCTTCTCAACAATCTATTCACTACAGAAAAAAAACTTAACTTCAATTATCTGGGGAGAAAAATGGGCCAAGAGAAGTTAAGTAACATATTCAAGATTTTTTTTATTAAATGGAATGTCTACATTTATGCAGATGCCAATATAATTAGAAAATACTCGATATATTATTGTCTATACTGCTTGGGATTGAAACTTATATAATTAAATACAGCTACATTTCCATCTTAAATTTAATGACATACATAATGTGCATATGATCATTAAACACATATACAAAACTTATGACCTATACAAATGATCTTATGAATCTAATAGAAGAGAGAGAAAATATTTAAAATATACACTTTTTAAAATTTCACAAGTTCAGAGACAAATGCTGTAATCAACACACAGAGCCTGTAATGACATGAAGTGATAAGGATCTCTTCACATTAACTCAGCTTATTAAAATATAAACCCAGATCATTATATGAGAAAGCACATTGCATAGCAAATCATTCTGTGTGTCATTTTTTTATTTTCATTTTTATTAAGGTTTTATTTTACATATATATGTTTATATATGTATATACATAATACATGTATATGAGTTTACAAAAATGACTTTATGTAATTATAAAAATTTAAAAACATACCATAGAAAAATATGTACACTCATGTCTATAGCTCTTACAACTTATAATAGTTAAATCTTGGTAACAAATGCCCATCAACTGGTAAATGGATAAAGAAGATGTATTTTTTTTATATACAATGGAGTAATACTCAGCCTTGAAGAAGGATACACTTGAGATATTTCTAGATAAATGGATGCATTTTGAGACCCTACTCCTAAGTGAAATAAATTGGACACATGCGTAAATATCAAGTTGTTTTTCTGGTGTCAGAAATCAAAAGTGTAAATAAGGACTGAAATGTACAGTAGATATTGTGAAACAGGAAGAAAATCTTCAAACAGGAAGGAAAGCTAGGGACAGTAAGGGGGGAAAGGGAAGGAAGGGCAAAGAAAAAAATAAGAAGGAAAATTTGGAACAAAACCTTTGCAAATAAGGAGGGGAAGAGAGGTGTGAAGGAGGATAAAGGAATGGGAAACACAATGAGACACATCATGCACAGATACAAATTCTCTATGGTGCATGGGACCCCTTTGTATATATGAAATGTACCAATCAATGTAATTAAAAGATTTTTAACTAAAAGGTTAAAAGTTGGAGTAAAAGTGATAGTCTGTTCAGTCTGACACAATTCCTACAGAACTTCTGATAATTACTGGGACTCACTGAAAATCCTCTGATGGGGAATTTGGAAATATTGAAGACTGGAAAAACACAACAAGCAACAACAAATGTCATCACACCACATGTTAAAAAATAGATTTTGTATTGTTTACAACATCAGGTTGAATGAATTAATATTCTCTAGATTTTCAATATGTGCCAATAAGTGCACCTGAAAAAACAATTAAGAAATTCAAGAGAGGGAGTTTGGTGAATGTACTGCTATTCCCAAGTATTGGTAGAACTTTGCAGTATCTGGATGTGACAGATAAATATCCGAAGAGACATAAATTCAAGGAAACAAAAGACAAACAATAGTGTGAACAGTAAATATTGAATCCATTTTGGAGGGGCTGGGGGTATAACTCAGTGGCATAAGCGCTTGCCTGGCAAGCGCAAGGTCCTGAGTTCGATCCCCGGTACCGGAAAAAAAAAAATAAGAATTCATTTTGGAATTTTAATGTCAGTACAAGTCTGAGAGAAGAAAAGGAAATGTAGAAGTAATTGTAACCTTATATACAGTCATGCTGACAATTGATTTAATTGAATTGATTACAACAGTTTCCAGAGTATTTATATTGCCATTGAGAATAGGATCAATTATAAAATATTTTATCTGTGCTATTTTAGTTTCAAAGAGAAAAAAATTACGTTTCTTAGTGAATTTTGAATTCTTCAATGGATAATTCCCCAGATATTTGTACCAAATATGTGAGGAAAGAAAAAGACAGAAAACTATCACTTGACATCAATACTTTTATATTTTTAATATGCTCATTTTAATATGCTCATATACACATAAATGCTGTAATGAATACTCTTCCTTATATTTCAGATGGTAATCAGCAGGTAAGTTATACTCCAGAATGTGGTCCGGTAACTCTCAAGTAAAAAACACAAAGTTTCCAATGTTCTTATAATGTCTTGACTCAATACTAAGGATTGCATGTGCGAAACTATGGAAATACATTAATGTACATCCTGGCACTTTGATGAGGGTAGTGTAGGACACCCAACAAGTGAAGTCCAGTTTTTGAACATCATTCTATTCACCCACATGAAAAATAAACTTTAGTGTTAAAATTTTCATTAAGTTTGGGAATTCTGTTTCTTCCATTCTTAATGTGTCCCAATTCTCTCAATGGATATATCTCTGAGATTACATTTTATGTGGAACTTACTGTGATACTTAACATCACAACAAATGTTCAAAATGTGATAAAGCTATATATATATTATAGAGTATGATAATTTGCTATTACCAGTTTCATTAGTGAAGACACTAGGCATACATTTTAAAGTGACAAGAATTTAAGATGATAGGAATTTAAAAGGTTTCCTTAAACAAAATATTTAAAACATTATAAAAATAGGATGAAAGATATTTGTTGACTATAAATTTGAAAATGTGATCAATATATACATATTTGATAGAAATTATTGTTTTACTTCTCTAATGTGAAAGAAAATATATAAAATAATTACAAATCTTAATTTGTAATTATTTTAGCATGTATGTTCTCTTGATTTTGCTCATATCAATATGGTCATGACTATTTCCCATGCCCAGTATTTTTGTTCAAAGTCATTTTTTTTGTTTTTTTGAGACAGTTTCCAGAGCTTGACAACAGCAGGGTGACAGGGGATGGCCCCATGAGCTGCCTCTCTGGCTTTAGACTGCCCAAGAGCAAAGGCTGATTGCTTGTTGTATGTTTTTGAGCAAGAAACTAGAAAAATTACAAGATTTAAAATGGAATAATGAGCACATTTATTTTTTCTTTATAAAAAATCCTTTTGTGTAAATTGGAAGAACATAAAGGACAGGTATGTACAGAGAGAACTAAGATCACCTAGAGACCGTTTAGAATCTGATTCACAGAACTGCATATTCTTAGGAATTTTCCTTCTAGACAGCCCATCTGTGGAGTAACTCCTGAACACAGGCCTCTGTTGTTCTCAGAAAGAGCAAACTGACCTCATCTAAAACATAGGGCTCTCAGCCGTGCCTGGTTATGTTTGTGGTAGCACTGGTTCCAGTGAGGCTGACAGAATCCCAAGATAGAAAAATGAAAAGAGATGGCAACAAAGGTTTGCCTTCCTGAAGAATGAAATAAATGGTGAGAATGAGGAATGTAATTACTTTAAGACCTGGTGCTGGAACTACTTTAAGACTTGGTACATCTTAGTTTCTCAGACACAGTATACAACATCCACAATTTTTTTTTTTAAAAGGAGGTTTATTTTGGCAGAAAATTTCAGAAGTGTCAGACCTTGTATGGTTTGCATCTCCAAGGCAGGAACAGACTAGAATATCAGACAGGCTTAGGCGAAAGTAAGCTCACGTTATAGAGGCCAAGAACCAAGAAGGAAAGGAAGGGGCTGGGAGGGATGTATGCTTTTCTGGCTGAAGTTCGCGTGACCTGCCGCTTCTGATCAGGTTCCACTTCTCAAAGACACACTCCACTGGTAAAAATGAAGAGTGTATCTCCACGGTCCAGCCACCTTCCTGAGGCTATTGAATGCATGAGGCCTTGGGAAACATTCTAATTCTAAAACATAACATAGTGTGTTTTGAGTCCCTGAGCTCTTGTTCTTCAGCCCACAGTATATTTAGATTATGCAAAACAGCAGTACCCTGTTAGCATTGACTGAAAACTGTGTTGTGCCTGGTACAATTTTTTTTTTAATGATTTTTTTTTTTTTGGCGGTACTGGGGATCAAACTCAGGACCCTGCGCTTGCTAGGCAGGCACTTACCCCACTGAGCCATATCCCCAGCCCATCCCTGGTACAATTTTATGAGATCTTTTAGTGCCACAGAGGAGGAAAACAAAATTAAGATGACATAAGCAATATGAGAACCCTTCCAGAGCAAGTCAATAGGAGGTGAGATGCAGAGTACTCCTGATGCTATACTGAAAATTATTAAATATTCTTTCTTTTTGTCTCAAAAAGTCAATATTTCTTTCTGTTGTGTTTGGCTATTTACTCTTTTAAAACTAGATATTTTTTAAAGCAATAAACATCAGGTATGGTGATGCAAACCTGTAATCCCTGCAGTCTGACAGGCTGAGGAAGGAAGACGGTACATGAAGGCCCAGACTGTGGTATTCTTTTCACACTAAGGGAAACTCTCAAAATAAAAGTTAAAAAAAAAAAGAGATACAGAGATGTCACTCAGTGCAGAGGCTCTGGGTTCAAATCCCATAAAGAAACAAACCAGTAACAAAGGCAATGAGGTAAACTGCAAGGAGAACGAGAGAAGGATGAGAATGCTACCTTGGGCAATCCCGACTCTCAAAATGTGACTTCCACATGGGGATTTCCTAAAATAGAGAGGACAAAAGGTGGAATCTAGGGAAAGACAAGAAAAGCTCAGTTAACCTCAGTGTCATTTATATTTGATGTAGCTTTCCACCAGACCATGCATACTTGACTTTGAGTTGCGTGAATATAGAATTCTTCACATTGTTAAGAAAAGAAGACAAAGCCACTTCTGTAGTCCCAGCACTACGGGAGGTTGAGCCCCAAGTATCGGAAGTTTGAGCCCATGCTGGGCAATTTAGAGAGTCAGTGAAACCCTGCGTCAAAATTTTTACAAGAGGTCTACAGGATGTAGCTCAGTGCAAAATCCCCGAGGCCCTGGGATCAATCCCCAATGCCACACGCAACAAGAAGACACAAAACATTAACTGGTCAATGGCTTGAACTATGTATATAGGATCATATTCATGTTATTAAGAGCACAGATACATGAAAAAAGATGAGACATGCAAAGACATTTCCTTAAAGTCAATAGATTTAATATCGCAGCTCTGGATCCCTTCTAAGCTCATTCTCATATGAAGTTCTGACCAGCACTGCCTCCTCAGCTGTGCACTATTCCCAGCAGTGTTGTTACATTCTGTTGTATCCTTGAAGCAGGTCAAAGGAAATAAGATTCCATTCAGTTTTCTGGATTTTTCAGTTGTGAAGTCTTCTGAAAGGTTATCAATCTTTACCACGCTCCTTGACGCTTTTGCTGTCATATCTAATCACCAGTGCTGAGGCCTGTGTGAATGACAGCTTCAGACTCTCCAAAGGGAAGACCTCTCTCCACTCAGCGCATCCTGATGTAGCACATGCTCACAGAGCTAATCTTGCCTATCGCGGTGAATTCTTTAGGTTACCAGGCTCATAATTAAAAGTCCTCACTAATGACATGGTAATTGTTTTAATGGATTTCCAATGAAGTGTGAAGTTCCCTGCTGATATGTCAACAAAATATGAAGCATTGTGGAAAAAAAATTATGTAAAGCTTCATAGAATTTTGAGCTAAAGGAGACCTTGGAACTATCCAAGGTAACCTTTCTAGATTAGAAAAGAGAAAACTAACCCCAGGAAGTGCAGTGTGTTGGTGAAGGTTACTACACCATTTGGAAACAGTAGGTGTCCTGATGCCATGTTCTGTAACATTTACTAGTTATTAATTTTGACCTGATTTTTATTTATATTGTTGTTATATCCAAAAGCTTCTCTTTATAGCCTTGCAAATATTTACTTATACTCTCAATCAAGTGGTACATATGAAGACAATGTTATCACATTAGTTTTATGGAAATATTGCAAAGGTGACTTTGAGGATGAAAATCTACAAGACTGAGAATATCTTGGTTCAGTGCCTTCAGAATAAATATCTTGGGGCTGGGAATATAGCTCAGTGGCATAAGCACCTGCTTGGCAAGTACAAGGTCTTGAGTTCAACTCCTGGTACCCCCCCCATGCAAAAAAAAAATCTTGAGAATTCAAAGCAAGAAGAGTTCTGAGAGAATGTCAGAATAATTGAAACTATGACATATTAACAGTGGAAGTATGTTTATGTTTGTATAATATGAAAATGTCTAGAATATTTCTAGTTATTGTAGCCTAGGGAATATGAAAGAAAATGGAACATATATCACAACTTTACCAAGGATAACATTGAGGAAAAAAATAAACAAGTTATGGGGCAAACAGAAGCAGAATTTCTTATTCCAAGTTTAGGTCACATACAGACAAGCAGTGTATAATTTTTAAAATCCCTTCAACATTTATTTTCAATGCATAATCATTACTGAAAGGAAGGGAGTGTCTTCAGTGTGGAATCAGATTATACTCCTTGGAAGGATCACTAAAGAGTACGATGGGTTGGGTTCATTTTTTTTTGATTCCTATCATTCATTCAGAAATGCTACCACAATGTGCAAGCACTGTAGGAGTCCTTCTAAGCCTTTTGGGATTTGAAAATATGAACCCACATTAAAAGCAATGCTTTGAAAATTATCTATATCTAAAGTAAATTAAAACATATTTTCAAAGAATTACAGATACCTGCCTTAGTCCATTTTGTGCTGCTATAACTGATAAAGTGGGACAGGGAAATTCACAAGGGGTAGAAGGTGACTTGGCTTATGTTACTGGAGGGCAGTCCATTCCTGAGGATAAAGCCCACAGTCTAAACACCTCAGCTGAGTCCAACTGCCTGAAAAGACCACACTTGCACCAACACATAAATTCTGAGGGACATATCATAACCACAGTAGTTATCAGTTCCCCAAAACAGCCAGAGGGCAGTTGGTACCAACTTCAAAATGTAAAATGTTAAAATTAATAAGCATATTAGCCCTTCTAATATTTTCTGAGCTTTAGTTTAACACAGGCACAATCTTCTTATGCCTGTGTTCATATAGGAAGCATTCCAATTCTAAGAATGATAATTATCATTTTAAAAAGTTTTCACAAAAGCAAGCGCCATTAAAATGTAAAGCAGTCATTATCACTGTGTCAGTTTCCTAGTTCTTGTAGAGTAAGCAATGTTACTGCGTCCTCGCTTATGTCTAGCTTTTGATGGTGTCTCATGCTGTTAAGCTAACTGTTAGACTGTTTCATTTTCCAACTTGATGAGGAAAAGTGATGTTAATTTTAATTGGATTGCTGTATTTCATTACTTGGAAATTCCACTCTTTGTACTTTTTTTTTGATGGATTTCATCAGAAATCAGCTTCAGATATAGTGTATAGTGGAGATTCTTCTAAAGCTTGCCATACTATTATATTCACATACGTACTCCAAGTTTCTGTTGAGGTCCTTGAATTAAAAAAAAAAAAAAGAATTGTGTTATGTTTGATTACATAAAGCAAGTAAATAAAGTAGGTTTTCTATAAAAGATGAGAGTGTCCTTTTGCTACTGATGGCACCCAAATGATCAGATGTACCACATTACATTTTGGCCAGCTGTGCATGAGCTGTGGCTTGGATCCAGAATGTCTCCCAAAGGTCCAAGTGTGAATGCTTGGTCCGTAATACGGCGATATTGGAAGGTACTGAAGACTTATGGGAGGTGTTATATTTTGGGAGATCCTTAGGCAAGCAGACAAGGGAGTGCATTCGAAAAACACAAAACAAGTGGTGCCCTCTCTTTTCCCAACTCATTTCTTAGGGCATGCCTTCGAAGGAGACTTTAGAATCCCAGCTTCTCTCTGTTATCTCTGTCTTGTATCATGCCACAGGGGACCATGCTGCGAAGAGATTGTTTTCCACCTGAATTTGCCTCCATGAATGGCCATTATCTGAAGCTCAAAATAAAGAAGCCACTTGAACTTGGACTTCAACCTCTAGAACCTTGACCTAAAATAATATTTTTTCTCTTTATGGTTAAATGTCTCAAGTCCAGCATTTTGTTATAACACAAAGCTGACTAATTATACCTGAGCAGAGATTTCCTACATTCTTCACCTGCATTGGAATTAACATAGTTAACAAGTGATTTTGTTAAACACTGAGAGGGACATAAATGAAGAACCCATATAAGTTTCTATGTTTATTGAGCAGGGAACTACAAAATGCATTTCAAATCATAAATAACTGCATAACCCAGAGATACAGTGACCACTGCACATTATAACTTAGATTTAGTATCCAATGCTTTTGTCTTTAGTAGCACTATAACCCTTGCCGAAGTAGGCTTATGACATGTAATATTACAAGTATATGTAGTACACAAAACAGATTAAGTAGAGATTAGCAGATGTACCTGGTATGAGCATGGCCCGTGCCCGCCGGATGACCTACAGCGTATGCAGCCTGCAATCTAAAGGAAGCAGACGGCAGCTAAGGCTGTTACCCGGTGCTTATTGGAAGAGCAACAGCCTGCTTCCTCTCCTGGTTCTGTTTATGTGCAGTTACCTTCGGCTCGTGTTAAAATATGTTTGGCTGTGAGGAAAGAGAATTGATTCCTTCTATCTGATTCTGAAGGTCTCAGTAAGGCTGAGATTGGGTCTTCCAGGACACTCTAAATTCTTTTGAAATGTATAAAATAAGTATAATTGACAACTTGTTTTCACAAACCATCACTAATATCTTCACCGTATTCCATAAACTTCTTTAAAACATATAAGGATTGAAAAACTCCAACACCATCTCCTAAGGCTTTTCCTTTGGTCAAAGAACTCTAACCCATCCAGTGACAACCAGAAAAAAAGGAGAGTGACTGTGGATTATTATGAAACTGTTCACAGTTCTTGGTCTTTTATCCCTTGAGCCTATTTCTCCTCGTGTGGAATCTGAGTGGACCTTTGCTCAGCTGTGGTGTCAGCTCGAAACCTTGGCCTTGTGTGCTTCAACACTCACATCTGCCACTGGAGCACTGCTGGGGGATCAGAGCTATAACGTGCTGCTGACATAATGGCTTAATTCAGCTTCATGAGTTAGTCCAGCCAAGATCAGCCTGGCCTGGCCTGGTTCAGCTAGATGGCAAGCTGAGTCCGCTCCAATTTTCAAGGAACAGAAGAGTCAAATAGAAGAATTCCTGCTCATTCAAGGCAATAAAATTTGGATGAATCATTGTGCTATATAATGTAGTATACACGATGATTCTAGTACTTCTGAAAAGGTCATGATAGAAATATTCAGGTACCTCACTGATCTCTAATGTACATTGAGCAAAAAGTAAAAACTGTGTCCTCCTCCACTGCAAAACTATGTGGGTGCTGGTACCTCCTTTCAAAAATATATTAACTATAATTTGCTTAAATAAGAATAGCTTTTAAAAATGTAGCAGTAATAAATCAATTCAGAAATCATTAGCCACACATTGGTACTCATATGTCACTAGTTTTCTGAGAACATAATTAAGTTATTGTCATGGGGATATGGTATTAACAATAGGGTAAAGCAAAAGCCTTTTCTATTCCATTAAAAGTATGAAAGTTACCAACAAACAGCACAGTGCAAAGTATACATACGTTTTGTCAATGTACAATAGTAAATCAAGAAAAAAAATCAATTCAAAGTGCAGACCATTATTAAACAAATTAGAAATTAGACTGGAAAAGAGATTAACAATTTTTATTGTACCAACAACATCATGAGACATTCAAACTGACACATATTGGGGTTTAGGCTTTATATTTTCTCTGAGTGATACCCTATCAAAAAATCTGAATCCTTGCTAAAAGTATCAGTCAGGATTGGAGACTATTGTAGTTTCTGACCATCAATTGGCAAAGCTTTTCTATTAAATGAGAAGCAGGAAAAATAAAAATTTCCAGCACGGTTATGTTGTAATCCTTAGTTTTTATTCACTATGATGTAATTATTCCAGGAAACATACCTTACATTAGGAAGTAATTCTAAGTTTTTATAGGTGAGGGAAAACTAGTGGAAAAGAAATAACTAAATCTGTTTAAGGATCAATGAGGAAACTGAATGTGCATCTTAAAACCATGCAATAAATCATGCACCTAGTGCATAACAAAAGTACGAGTGTTTTTGTCATTAAATTTAATGTAATCCATCAACATCATTTCAATGCAATGTAAGCATTTGCTATAAAATAACCTGATTCTAAATAATTATGTTCAGAATATCTAAGGAAGATTTTGCTTATATTTGAGAAAATGTAGCTGTTAAATTAAACTTCAAATGAATGTCCTTTTTAAATTATAAATGAATCCATCGTTATCACCTAAGAAGCTTAACAGAAGTCTAAAAATATATAATAAGAAATATACAAAGAAAATTTATATACACATATATTTATGTAATGAATACATATATGTAAATCATTGTAGCATACGGTACTATATTTACATATCAAATAAGTTTATGTGATGTATTTATGTACAAAATTATATATAAATTTATAATTTTGTTCCCATATGTCACCAAGTCCTAGAATTACATTTCTAGACTAAAGACTAGAACAAAGTTTCCTTAACCAAATAGAACCTGATCTTCTGCTTGCTCACCCATAGGTCATGATTTAGATCTGTCCCATTCTAGGAAACCATTCACACCCTGACATATGCTTAAACTTGGTTAATTTTTGCATACAATGAATTTACAAACTTAAAGTGTGCGATACAGTAGATTTTAGCATATTCAGTTGTATAACCATGACCACAATCCACTTCTGATAACTTTTGTTAACCCAAAAATCAAAGCATGCTGCTATTAACTATTATCTGCCAATCCCTCCCTCCTTTGTTTGGGAAATCACTGACCTACTCTCTATCTTCATAGATCTTCCAATTGTAGAAATTTAATTTTTTTAGTCCAAAATATACCATGCTCATGGAAACAATAAGGAAAATTTACCATAGACAAAGAAATGTAAATCCTACAAAGTGACCTCTCAGGCCATGTGTGAGTGCAATTAGAACCAAACAGCAGAAACACACTTAGAATACAATACTTTCTTTTCTCTTTTTTCTACTGTATTTTATTTCATACTTAATTTGTGTATTAGCTTCTTCACCTAAGGGAAACCATGGAACATTAAAACTTAGTGCCTGATTTACTTCATTTATCATTACAGTCTCAAAATACCTGTTTTTCTGCAAATGCTTCAACTTTCTCCTTATTCATGGCAGCATAGTAATCCCTTGTGTATAAATACCACATTTTCTTCAACCATTCATTCTTGGTGGACATACATGCTCTTTTCAAGATGTTCCTATTATAAATTGTGCTGCTATAAGCATAGACAAATATATATTTTTCTTAAGAGATACAAACAAGCCCAACCTACATAACTTAGTAACTTAGTAAGACCCTGTCTCAAAATAGAACAAAGTAAGAAAAGTCCTGGAGATGTAAATCAGTGCAAAGGCCCTAGATTCCATCTCCAATGATGAAAACAGAAAAGGAAAAAGACAAAAGAA
>PVLD010020085.1:23611-34862 GCA_004027595.1 Dinomys branickii
TTTGCGGTACTAGGGATCAAACTCAGGACCTTGTGCTTGCCAGGCAAGCACTTATTCCACTGAGCTATATCCCCAGCCCCCGCTCCTCTTCTTCCAAGATATCATTTTTTGTTTTGTGCACATCTCACCTCTCTTATGTGGTCCAACTGAGTCTCTCTCTCTTCTCAGGACCCTGACTCCCTCTAGCCTGCTTAGGATGGGGTGATATGTAAAACTAAATGCTTAGCGGGAAAGTATTGGTAGCATTTAGAACCTCATGTGATTTGTTTACTTTAGTGATGGTAATTGGGTGGATAGCAATCATTCCTGCCAATAGAAATATTGTCTATTTAAACCAATTTAAATAAACATAAGTATTTTATAAGCATTATATTGTTTCCTGTAATATGTAAGAATGCTGTTGTATGATGCAATTGACTAAGATAGTTTTCTTTTTAAAAGCAGTATGTATTCATGATTTCCATGAGAGATTTCTTATTAGGGGGCAGTAGTCTTTCAGAGATGACAAAGCAGTGTGTAAGGGCATGGGAACATTCCTAAAATGTAGCAGCACCTTCTCCTTGATTTCTCCCATTTGACAGGAGATTACAGGTAAGAATATCATCTTCAAAGGTGGTTTGTATGTTACCAGTCCATTAAGAGACAGAAATATTTAATAGTGCTTGCACTTTCATTTGTAAATCAGCCATGCTTTATGTGGGAAAAAAAGAACCAAATTTGTCCAGGAAACTAATAAAAGAAGAGCGCCTACTGCTCCTATGTGGTAAAGCCAACAACCACATGAAAAAGAGAAAGTGCATTTACTTAGTATATGTTAACTGAGTCCCCAAAGAGATACGTATATCACAGAAGCTGCACTCCACATGAGGACCAGCTGTTACCTTTGGGAGGAGATCACATGAATTTTGTCACTTTCATTGAGTCTTATTTCAAAAACTGATTCTTCTCTTTTGAGGACAGAGAACTTGAGAAGAAAACTGTGCATAGTTACATTGTGTAAGTACTAGCAGTTGCTCAGTGTGGAAGGAGACAAGGAGCAAAAGGTAAAACTTCTTCCAGAAGAAAGAGCTGATTTTCTCTAAGATGAGTGTGAGGCAAGGGCGACAGAGTGTGTAAAGACATTCTGTGCATAGGGAGATACCAAGGAAAGAAGGGAAAAGACTGGTTTTATCTGTTCATTATTGTTACCAGTGTGTAAGATTAGAAATGTCTTTTTAAGTTTGCATGACAGAGAAATGGAAGGTTTATACTATTAATTTCTTCAATGTTATTCTTCTTACTCTTTTGAAATTGGCTTGAAGTTTTTGTTAATAATTTTGTATCCACCTGTTTCCCCTTACAGTAACAAAATACCTAAGGCTGGTTATAGTATAAAGTAATGGTATTGATTTGGCTCATGATTGCAGAGGAGGAAAATTAAACTCTATGATGCTGTTTCTGGTCAGGGCTGTTTCCTGTATCATACACTAGAAGATGAAAGCATAGTAGGAATGTTCAAGAGCAGGTGACCATATGGTGAGACAGAAAGGTTTGAGACTAAGTTTCACCATGGAAATATTCCTACACATCAATATATAATTCTCTAGTAACTTTGAACATTAGAGTTTTTTTTCAAAGTTAGTATGGTAACTCTTATATGCCTGTTTTTCTTCACTTTCTGTAGCTGCTTTTACCTCAGAAAGGAATTGTGTCACTGCTCAAGAGGTAAGAAAAGAATGGCTCAGTAGAACATAATCTATTATAATCAAATCATTTTGTCCAGAGCACTGAGACATGTGAGTGGCACTGGGATTGCTTTGGTGAGAGCTGGAATCTAGCAAAGGCCCAGAGCTTTGTGTGTCATGCCAAATGCCAGGAATGTTGCATGAATGGAAATTTGAAGGGTGATTTAATCAATCTGACATAATAAAGACATTCTGGCATAAAGAAAGTTGTAAGAAGGATGACAAGGTTGGATTTAAGTAGACAGATTAGGAAACAACCTGCGCAGGAAACAGCAATAATAGTGACTTCTTACATTGTTTTGACATGAAAGTAAGAAATTCAAGATATAGGAAATAAGACTATAATTCTTCTATGAAATTATTTTCATGAACAGAGAATATGTAGAATTATCCTAATTCTCACTTATACAGTCTCACGGACTATGTTATTAACTGATGTCAGTAACCTGAAAAGTACCGTTTGTGTAAAAGAATCTTTTGAGTTTAATATGGGTCTGTTCAATTTCAAGATTCAATTTTTAAATGGATGCTGTAGGCTGAAAGTTGAATACATGGATCTCCTTATGAGAAATTGAGATTGCAACAA
This sequence comes from Dinomys branickii, assembly GCA_004027595.1. NCBI lineage: Eukaryota > Metazoa > Chordata > Mammalia > Rodentia > Dinomyidae > Dinomys > Dinomys branickii. The sequence goes on from PVLD010020085.1 coordinate 25,922, forward strand.
GAAAAAATATTGAAAATATGAAATGCTTTGATGCTGAATTAAAGAGTGAAAATGTCACTTCTTTCTTGCATTTATAATCATTTCATTGTTATTGAGATCCACTTTACAAAACAGTTGCCTACTATATTTAGTGAAAATTTCTACTCCTTATTATATAGCTATTTTTTTGTTTTGTTTTGTTTTTTTGCGGTACTGGGGATCGAACTCAGGACCCTGCGCTTGCTAGGCAAGCGCTTATTCCACTGAGCTATATCCCCAGCCTATATAGCTATTTTGAATGAGAATAACTTTTTCTTAGTAATAAGCATCAAAATAGCAGAGTGATTGTTGTCATTAAATACTGTCTTATCGTGTTTTTGGTCACTGAGATACTGTACTGGAAACCGACAAATTAAAGGAGAGATTTACTTGAAAGAAATACACTTATTTTGGGACGTTCTTTGAAGCCAAACCTTAGGAGCCACATGCCCATAATGGCTTTCATAGGCGTATCCTGAGGCAGTACAGGGTACCATGTTGTGAGACACAGAACACAGACATTGTGTTTATTTCTCTTCTTGTGAAGCCACAGTATTTAATTTTGAAAGATCCATCCTTTCTAATTCTAATTATTTCTAAAAACCACCTACTTCTAAACACTAAAACCAGGGTAAGTTTTCATCCATTTAGTACCTCTCAATAGGGATTAAACTTCAACATGAGTTTTGCAGAATTAGGGTGGAGTTTCAGATTGGTTGGCTTTGGGATCTACACTTCCGGATGGGTCTCGGTGGATCATGGAAGTGTGACCGTTGGATCTATATCTGCTTCCTCACCCCTGCCTCTTTGGCACCATTTCTCTGCTCAGTTTTCTGACTGTCATGAGCTGAGTGTTTTTGGTGCTCCACAAACTACTGCTATTATTCCGAGAAAATGCTGTCATAGATGCTTTGTTATAAGTAGCCTATGTTTTAAAGTTTTAATGTGTGCTTCTTGTTTCTCTGATGTGATTTCACTATATAGTATTCTTAAAGTTGTATACAAATCCACATCTCCCTTGATTTTCATATTTCTTTGGTTAGATTTAACAAAAGAAAATTCATTTCAAAAAGTAGGGTGAATGATTATAAAGATTTAAATATACAGTTACATAAGAACTTATTGTTAGCCTACCACATAAAGTGTTTTACTTGGATGATAATTAGTTCTAATCTTTGTTATGGTTTAAATACAGAAAGTCCTCTAAAATTCTCATTAGTTCAAGTATGGGGCTCTTCAAAGGGGATTGGACCAGAAGGACATTATACTTATCAGTAGACTGATCCAGTGATAAAAGAATGTATATGAGGTGGGACTTGCTTGGAAGAGGTGTTTCACTAGGTGTGTGTGCCTGTGTTTCCCTCCACAGCTCAGCTCTTGCTCTCTGCCTCCTGCTGGCCGCGAGGTGAGAAGCATTCCTTTTTCATGCCCTCCATCTTGATGTTTGTGCCTTGAATTTAGCCAACCATGTACTGAATGTTGTGAACTGTGAGCCAAATTAAACATCTCCTTATTTAAATTATGGATGTTGGGTATTGTGTGCCAGTGTTGGGTATTACATCTGACCAATGTAATCATCACCACCTTGACACTGGACATTCATGCAATAAAAGATGAATTGCTAAAGGAGAGTTGTGTTCAAATTATTCTTTGTCTATGTAGGCTAGGGAACCAGTTTGAAATAATTTAATTTTTTTTAGATTTTTAAATTTAATTGTTTTATTTTTTAAATTTAAATTTGCATCTGTCACATTACCTAGGGGTGCCGAGTAATAGTAGCAAAGAGTAAAAATCAGAAAAATGAGGAGAAGTTTGTGTTTTCAATAAATAATCTGCTGGTTGAGGCCAAATGAAAAATTATCATAATGTAACTTTTGAGTTTATAAATGACTGAAAGTATAATAGTCCATCAAAGCTATAAAGTAAAGTATTTTCACAAAGTACAAAAAATAGTTCCTTCCACCATTCCTGCATTATATTATGTCTGGGCATGTATGAAACCACAATGTGAACCAATCCCGCATGTGTCAGCCCAAATGACTTGGCCATATCACTTTTTACAGTTGCCACTCATCACGGACTGACATTTTCCATAGTTTACAGCTGACATAAAACCAGAATGAACCTCAATATGATGGTTTGTTGAAGCTGAAGACCATGAAAATACCAGCTGGTATTGACCTGAATCAATGAGATGCAATGGAGATGAATGTTTTTATTTCTGCTTTTTAATTGTATACTTTAGTGAGTTAAAATAAGAATTGCAAAGTTTTCAGCAGAAACTAGAATGATGAATAAGCAGAAAGGAATATGATATTTCCAGAGAAATCACATTCAAATTTTATCTCCTTCAGTGTATTAGACCCCATCTTAAATTTGGAAAAAAATTCCAGGGTATTCGTTGGAGACTTAAAACTACAGACAGTACCAAACACTACACACTTTGTTTTTTCCAATATATAAATTTCTGTGCAAAGGTTTAATTTACAAATGAGGCCCATTAACAGATTGATCATAAAAACAAACAGAAAAAACTGTAACAATGGACTATAATGAAAGTTATGTTAATTTGATTCCTTTCACATGTCTGACAACACTGAGAAATTTTACCTGATAACCAAAGCAACTGCTAAATGACTAATGAGAAGATACCTTGTACACTGTGGGAGAGGTATGATTCATATGCCACGTGGGATACAGCAGGGCTGCACCAAAATTTATCACATGAAGAATAGAGTCCAAAATAAGACTATGAGTCCTTCTGGATGTGGTGCAGAACTCCTATAATCCCAGTAGTTGAGAGCTTGAGCCAGGAGGCTTACCATGAGTTCAAGGCTAGCCTGGGCTGCATAGTGAGTTCAAGGCCACTCTGAACTACACAATGAGACCCTGACTCAAAAGCACGAAAAAGAAACATGCAAATGAACAAAAGTTCTACAAGTTGTTTGTTTGTGGAAACTTCCATTGAATATTTTTAATCACAGTTAACTGCAGTAATCCTGAAACCATGAAGTGTGAAACTGATTGTAAAGGAGATCTATTGGATTCTCCATGGTCAGGGACCTGACTTCAGGATTCTTCATGTGGAGACCTGGAATGCTTTTTCAAATGAGCAATTTTATACAAGAATAAAGTCAGAATGATTGTTACCAATCTAATTAGGGCACAGAATAAAAAATTATCACAAAATTATTGTAATTTATCATTGATCACCCAAGAGGGGCATGTTAGACATTTTTAGTTACTATAACAAAGACCCAAGATAATCAAGTTAAAAATAAGTGTTACTTTAGCTCATAGTTTCAGAGATTTCAATATATATATTCAATGGCCGCCATTTGCTTTTAGGACTGTGGCATGGTGACACTTCCTAGCAGGAGCCTGTGGGCTCATGCACACTGAGAATGAAAGAGAAAGACCCTCAAATCCCATAATCCCTTTCAAGAACAGGTCCTCCATAGCTTGAAGATCTAGAGTAGCCCCTACCTCTGAAAGTTTTTCCTGCCTCCCAATAGAACCAAGCAGGGGACCAAGACTTTAAAATGGGTGTCTTTTCAAGATTTCTAAGAGTCAAACTGTAGCATTACACCTCTTGTCTCCAAAGGTTCATGTTCATCCCACAATTCAAAATGCATTCATTCTGCCTGCAAGATTCCTTTCATTGCCGTGATTGCTCCAGTGTTTCTCAAAAACCTATGTCCAAAGTTACCTCAGAGACTTGGGCAAATGCAGCTGTCAGGCCCTGTAAAAGTTAATAAGAAAGTTGTGCTCTTCCAGGTAACAAGTACAGGGTACATATCCCCATTCTAAAAGAACGGAAGAGGAGAATAACAAGGAAGGATTAAGCCACTACGAGACTGACTGCAGCAGGTTGAGTGATAAATCTCACACCTCCACATGAGCATCCATGACACATTGTGTCAGGATAAAGGCTCCCAAGGGCTTGTGCAACACTTACTCCATGGGTTCGCTGCTTGCAGTTTCCATGGTCTCTCTCTTGGGCCAGTTTTGCAAGAAGCCTGCAGCTTCCCTTGGCAGGTGTCCATGTTGCTGGCACCCCAGCCTTCTAGGGATCTCCCCGGTGGCCTCGGTCTCAGCCCCACAGATCCATTCAATACCTTTTCAGAGACTGCTTTAAAGACTGCAACACAATACTTGGACTCCTCCCATGCTTTTCTGTGTATTCTCGGAGAAATATTCTATTATCCCATAACTGTCATATTCTGCATGTCTGTAAACCAACATTTGCACAACACCAAAGTCAGTTGTTTGCAGGAGTTGTGACTGGGAAAGTTTCAACCATAGTTATAGTGGTCTCTCAGTGTCTTGTCTGGTGACTCAGGGCACATTTATCAAATGTTTCATTTCAACTCCTCCAAACTTTTGACACATGAAGTGGCCTTGCAGGGTCCTGAGATACCCTTGAGGCATCTTTCTCATCACCGTGGTTCAAAGCATTTAGCTTCTTTCTAATAAAAATAATCACTGTATGGCCTACAATTTGTCAGTGCTACTTTCCTAGCCAAGAGAGAAACCTTTCTGATCTTTTAGTTGTGCTTCTTTGGTTCTAATTTTTACTGCAAATTTGGCCAAAAGCAGCTAGCAATACCCATGCCACATGCTAAGTGATCTGCTGCTTTGAAATCTCCTCTGCCAGACAAACAAGTCCATCACCTTTTTATTCATCTTCCACAAAGTCTCAGGGCATGCACAAAATGCATCCACATTAACTGCCACTGTACAAGGTTGGCTCTAGTCCATCTGCCGGTGGAGTCCTCATTTCTGCCCGAACCCTCATGGGCAGGGCCTTTACTGACTGCATTTCCATTAGCATTTTGGTGTTTTGAACCCCCACAGTAATTATACCATCTAGTTTTTTTTCTCTGGCGTCTTTATTCAAACTTTTGCAAATTCTCCTTCAAATCTCTTCCAATTGGTGTCCCAAGTCATCTCAGGCAAGTCGTTTCCGTTCCACGTCACAGTATGAATATTTTCTGCTAGAGCATTTGCTGATACCGTACCATGTACACGAAATAGCCAACTTATAAATAGAAAAGTTTTATTTTGGCTCAGCGTTTGAGGTTCCAGTTCATAACAACTCCCGCTCCCAGGAGTAAGGCAATGTAGCACATCTTGAAAGGAACTTGTGGCACAGCAAACTCTTTCCTTCACGGGCAGGAAGTAAAAGAGAGAGAGGGAGAGTCTAGAATCCCGGTGCTCCCTCAAAGAACGTCCCCAGTGACCAGCTGAGCTTCCACTGGGCTCTAAAGAGTACTTCTTAAAGCTTCCACCACTTCTAAATAGCAACAAGTTGAGGATCACGGATTTTACCCATAGGCCTTAGGGAAATAATTATGATGAAAACTACAGCAAGAAGTAAAATATCACAGAACCAGCAAACGCCTTAAAATTATTTTTCTCTAACACCTTTATATAACTTACATTATTTAGTAAAGACAGAAAAAAAATTATTACACAGTTGGTAGCGTAACTGAGAGAATATCAAAATAATATAAAATTTTAACCAAGATTTTTGTGTGCAATCGTGTTGCCTCCTTACAGAAAATATGTGTATATAATTTTTACAAGAAGCCATTGAAAAAGCAAAGTCTTTTTTTTTATTTAATTAAAAACCTGAGCCACACTTAGGTTTTAAACAGGAGTATTTAAGTGCATTTATCTACTTACCTCTGTGAAACTGAATCATAGTAATTTTCTCCACATTTTTGTTACTTAAGATTCTTATGAGCATGTTTACTTCTATGTATTAAGCAATATTATAACTAGAGCTTAGTTTCTGTGTTTATCCAAAGAATATTTTGATTTTAATTAATGAACTTTAGAGCCACATTAATATTATCACACCTAATTTGAAGTCAGCCTATTATTCATCTTTATAGCTAAAAATACTTTGTCATGTTATTTCATCCTTACTTGACTTTGACTACATGGTAAGACAAACATTGTATTAAGCAGTATTTAAAATTAAAACAATTTATTAGCATTATTAGAAAATGTACTATTTCCATTTAAAGCTATTTAAAATTTCAACAAGTGATAAATCTATTCATTGACTTCCAAGGAGGACAAGATACAAAAACCTCCTCAATATTTAGATATATAGAAATGAAGAATGACCAATTATACTACCAATGCATTATGGATTAAAGGAAACATTTTCTGGAAATTTTGGAAGCAAATCTGTGATGTCCAGTGAGAAAAACATCTAGTAAATGCTTTTAGTTTAGGAAATAATAATTTTGTTGTATTTTCATATAGAAAAAATAAAAATATAGAAAGAAATAAAAATAAAAAGACATATTACATCATGCTTATGTACCCACGTATGTTCTTACATAAGTTGTACTGCTAGTTTTAAATAAAGTTAATATTTCCTGGGAATATCTGTTTTCTGCATTGTCATGATAAAAATTGCCAGTATATGATTTCTTGTGATAAGCCATCATTTTTCTTTTCATTTGAAAAGGAGGTCAATCTTTTAATTTTTCTATTGTTTAATAATCAAGCGTGTGGACGTAGCCTAACTTTGATTAATGGGTTTTTACAACACTGTAATTATGTTGTCTAACTTGAAACTTTAGTCCATCATTCAGCCAGGTACTTTCAGTTCACACTTCTTAAATGGAATGTGAAGGTCAGATGAGGTTAGAGGAAGGACAGCAAGAAATAGATTTATATCTCCTTCCCAAATTTTATTCCAGCTCTGATTAATGATAACTGAAGTGGAATTCTAAAGGTTGCTAAGTGGCACATAGTTCCTATCACGGGACCTAGGGTCCACTATGATCGGAATGCAGGGCTCACTGCTGGCCTTATCCTCTCTATTTATGGACGGAATGTAATAAAGTGCTGAACTCACAGGGCATCCCAAACCTCCGCTGTTAATCACCATGGACCTGCTTGCTCCTTCCCCTTCCCTCAGAATCAGTTCACAGAACGTATTCTCTTAATATCATCCTTATCTGCTCTACGAGCAGTTTGCTCTTCCTTTCTGTTTGTACATCAAACAGCAAATAAACCATTTTATCTTTCTTAATATTTGTTCTATTTTTTGCTTGAAAAATATGCATATTCCATAGGCTTATGAAAGGTAGAAAATTTGGTCAACTCTTCATTTTTTGGTATCCAAAGGGAAACGCTCCAGGAACGTTTTCAGATACCAAACTCTGAGAAGCCTAAGTCTCTTATGTAAAATGGTGTATTTGCATATAACCTAGATCCTTTCTCCTGCATACTTTAAATTATACCTGGATTACTATGATTATGAATACAATGCAAATGCTATGTAAATAGTTGTTGTACTATGTTGTTTAGAAAATAATGACAAGAAATATATTCACAGTTATTGAGTCCACATCCAATCCACAGAAGTCTTGAGTGGATTGAATGAGTGAATGGATGAAGTAGAAAAGAAGTAGAACATGCAGTAAGAGTTGATGTTACAGATTAGAATCTGAAAGCTGGGGTTTTAGCTCAGTGGCATAAGTGCCTGCCTGGCAAGCACAAGGTTCTGAGTTCAATCCTTAGTACTGAAAAAAAAAAAAAAAAAAAAAAAACTATACTTAAAGAAACAAATCTGAAAGAACGCCATATGATGTTCACATGTTGGAATTCACGTACCTGTGTGTTTTATGTACTGCTAGAGTCCAATAGTTTGTGCCTCACAGCGTTTAGCTAAAAGTAAATACAATAGAAGAGGTGAGTTTTTTGTGAGGTTAAAATGTCTTCCCGGATATTTAGTTGAATTTAATGATTCCAGTAGTTGTAAAATTGAAGAAACCTATGAACCAGATTCTATGAATAGAAAGAAAGAATTTAGAAAAAAAAAAACCTCACGTGTTTTGACCTGATCAAATTAAGAAAAAATAATTCCAGATTTTCTCACTTAAATAAGTGCTACCTTTTTTCAAAGAGTAACACCTCAAGAATAGATATTTATCTTCCGTGCAGAATGCAATCTCCCACTGGTGGCTAATCAATACATGAGTACAGCAATCTCTTTCTGGAGTTTATATGAGAACATGACTTAGCTTAAGATCAAACTCACATTTTGGAACCCTACAAGGGATTTAATATCCCACTCTTTAAATCCATTTTTTTTCTTATACTATAAAAATCACCCAAGTCTACCAATGGGTAGAAAAAGCTATAATATTTCATCTTTTCTAACGTGCCTGCTGTAAAAATGCTTTTTCACATTTTGGTTTGAAAAGAACAGATGCTGTAGGAGGGCAGGGTCGTTATAAAACCATAACTTATCATCTACTTTACTGAAATTTATGGCACACAGATTAATGTAGGCTCCTGTGCTACTGTCAAAGAGAGTGTGCCTTTGCCTAAGAAAGTCCACTGAGTATCTGTGCAGGTTCCTAGCTGTTGCTGTATCTATCAGCAAAGTAATCAAAGCTTTTAAAGAATACATGAATTAAGATCTTCATAACATAAAAATTATACAGCTATATGTGAAGAAGTCTTGGAAATGCAAGAATTTTTATCATCTTAAAGGATGACCTCCACATCTCTGAGGTTAATGTAGCCTCACAATATGTTCAGATCTTCTAATGCATCCCTTCTTCCTCCTAGCTCCACTTCAACTAACACTGCCTCTCAGCTACTTTGCTACATCCAGATGAAATAAAGCCAATCACTACAAACTAATGAAGTCACAAAATATGTAACACCATTTTGCCATACAGTGTTAAATAAATAGCAAATGTTGTAAATTACGTATTAATCTCCTTAACTTCTTGGCCCTCCCTCAAAATAAATGCAGAAAAAAGTCAATTAGGTTACATTTTATAAAAGTTTATTGGAGAAAGTTTGAATTATGGTATGAATAAAATATAATATAAAGATATACATTATGATATTGTACAGTTTAAAATATATTAATATGTGTTTT
>PVLD010020086.1:0-34762 GCA_004027595.1 Dinomys branickii
GTGGGGGCTCTGAACGCCTTGGGGCGGGGCTTGGAACGTGAGGCGTGGACTGAGTTGAGAGGCTAATGGAGAAGAAGGCGGGGCCTGGGTGGGCGGGTAGTGGGAGGGCGGAAGAGCAGGCCACTGAGAGGGAGGGCCTGGGGGTTGTTAAGGCCTGGGGCCTGAGCCTGTAAGATTACTGGGGTTGGGGGACTCCCTAGATTGTTAAATTTGGGGCAAGTCTGTGTAAATTGTAAAGGCTATGGAAAAAGTTGAGGCCATTTATTATGTGTCCCAAACATACAGTAGTAGTAATAAAAAAATGGGAAGGAGAAACAGAATTTATTTTTACAAAGGCTAGGCATGGTGTTGCATGCCTGTCATCTCAGCACTCAGGAAGCTGAGCCAGGAGGATCGTTGCGAATTCGAGACAAGCCTGGGCTACAAAGTGACCTCAAGGCCAGCCTGAACTGCATAGCGAGACCCTGTCTCAAAAAAAAAAAAAAAAAGAAAAAGTGCGGCCAGAATGTTAACTGAAAATGTTGATCCTATGTAGTTTCCCTTATTGCATCCTGTGACCTCTTTCACCCCCAGCCATTAGTGCGCTGGACTCTGCAGACATAGAAGTCACAGATAGTCGCCTGCCTCGTGCCATTGTCGTGGAGCACCAGTCCCAGGTATAACTTTATTTGATTTGATAGGAACTTTCTTGGGGCTGGCAATATAAATACAATGTCCTTACTCCAGCCCTGCAGGTCAAAGACTCTGGATAGGAGTACTGCGCCACCTCCAGTGACTCTGGATGAGGCAAGCTGTGGTCGAAAGCCTCCCCGGGCCTCCGATTGGTTCTCTGTGGAGCTGGTCCGTGGGCCTGCAGGCTTTGGCCTCACCCTAAGTGGGGGCCGAGATGGGGCAGGGGATGACCCCCTGGCAGTGCGTGGGCTGCTAAAGGATGGGCCCGCACAGCGCTGCGGTCGCTTGCAGGTTAGTCCTAAGTCCTCCATTCGTAATTGGGCGCTCTCCATAGGCCGTTCTTACACCATTGCCTCTCGGTACTGCAGGTCGGCGACCTCGTGCTCCGCATCAATGGAGAGTCCACGCAGGACCTTACCCATGCCCAGGTCCTGGAGCGGATCCATGCTGGAGGGCCCAGGCTCCGCCTTTGGCTCAGGCGGCCTATCGGCAAGCCTGAGGAGGTGGGAGAACCCCAGAAACAAGGTGCTGGGCTTTCCAGGGGTGAGCGTCGGGTCTGTGAGGGAAAGGAGGGTCACTGAGCATAGGCTGGGAGCCTGAGTGGAAAGGGTCTGGTGGTCTCAGGGGAGAGAGTTGCCATTTGGAATCTGGGTGGGATTATGTGGCATTCTCAAAAGTGGAGGCAGGGAGGGGGACCCCTTCTCAGGGTAGGAACTTCAGAAGGAAGCTTTTTGAGGTATGAGGAGAAGTGAGGAGGGAAGGAGCCTGGGGTAAAAGTGGGTGTTCAGAAGGGTCTTAGTCCTTGGAGAGGCAGGCAGACTGGGTCTCAGCCGAGACAGGAGGGAGATCTAGTGGGTAGAGGGTCTAGTTCTGAGAGACAAAGGGTCTATAAGTGAAAGAGTCGGGAATCAAGGGAGGTGAGGGGGGGGACAGTCAGAGGTCCTAGATTAAGAGTGATTCATATTCCCAAGATCAAGGTCACAGTTTGATCTCCTGTGGAGGTTGTGGGAAATAATTTCCGAGGGGCGCATCTTGGATGGAGGAGGGGAGGGGGTGAAGAAAGGAGTGAGGGATGGCTCTGGTCACTGAAAGGCAGGTAGTGCCAGGCCTTGTAGGAGAGGTTTCTTCAAGGGACAGGTCTCTGTCTCCCACAAGCCTTCAGCTCTCCCTGTCACTCTCACTCAAGGGTCCTGATTTCAGTTCCCTACACCAGCACCCAATCTAACCTGCAGTCTGCTGTCCCCAGATCGCAGCCCAGATCCTGGGGGTCCAGAGAGGAGGTCTCAGAGGGTCAACCTTTGCCCAGTGCACCACCCTCGATCCAGCAGGACGCCCAAGGCTGGGGGCATCCCAGAGAGAGGCAGTGGCCGATGGGCCCCGGGGTCCTCCTCCAGAACTCAGCACTGAGGACTCAGGCAACCACATGGTGGGTTCCCCCCGGCCCTGGTTGGTGCCGAGCGAGGAGAGGCTCTTGCGGGCGCTGGGGATCCCGGGGGCCGCGCAGCTCGCTCAGGAGACGGCAGCTGGAAGGCGAAGGCATTAAGCATACATCAGACCGCTCTATGCTCACTTGCTAGGGTCCCGCCAGGATCTGTCTCATCCCGACGACTGCGCCCTGGCATTGCCCTGAGAGTTTCCTCTTGGTCCGCCCCCCCCCGCTCTCCCCTCCCTCCGCGCAGTCCACTGACCACATCCCCGCGCCACAGCGGTACAGCCCTCCCGGCTCCCCACCTCCGGCTTCTGTTCCAGGCGGGCGGGGATGGTCATAAAATGAACCTGTCCTGTTTGGACTCGCCCGGTGCTTCAGGCGGGGTGGGGCTTCCTTCGTCCACCCTGGAAAGGAGGGGGTGGGTTGATCCGGTTTCAAAAGAGCCTCTTGGAACCACTGACGAGCTACGTGCTGTTTCTTTCGTGTCGCCACGAGTCTTCACTTCTGCCCGTGCTCAGCCCCACGGGCTTGCACCACATTTCTGTTTTCAATTCCGGCTCCTCTCTCCATTCCTTCATTTTACTTTTTTCGAGGTGTGCAGGGACTCGTGCGTTATGGCGTGTGGCTGGGAATGCAAAGGTGGGCCTGTTGTGGGATGCACCAGTGTCCCCACTGTCCTTGCTGTGAATTGTCCAGACCCTCAGCTGATGGCGGCATAGCAAGTCTAAAAGCATCCGGAGGCTTACTTTGCCAGGAGCCTTCGGTCTCCCACTTCCAGCCTGGAAGGGCAGCTTTTGCTGGCATGTAGGCTGCCACCCTCAAAGCACAGGCTGGGGCCTCTGAGCCCCTTTGGGATTGAGCAGGGAAGGTGTGAGTCAGCACCCTGGGTGGGCCAGGCTAAAAAAGGCTGTTAAAACCTGTGGGTGACGCCCCTTTGCCTTAGATGGTGAGGAGCTGCAGCTGGTGCACAGGCCCTGCCCTGGGCGTCCTGGGTCCTGGGAGACACCCAGTTTCCCGCACCCCGGGAGCCCAGCTCCGCAGGCTGGGAGGCTATAGCCAGCAGGACTCCAAGCTGGGTAGCTCCAGTGCAGGTGCCAAGGCCAGAAATGCTTGGTCACCTCTGCTGTCACCACATCCTGAACACTTGATCCCATCCCCCCAAGGTGGGAAGCTGTGGTTAGAAGGAAATTGACAACTTTTGCCCCATGGGAAAGAAGCAGGTAGAGGAGAAAGAAATTAAGACTGGAGTGTGAGTCCAGTAAGCTGTAAAGGTGGGAGCTGAGGTATGAACGTGAAAGAGGAGAACTTTGGAAAGTTTAGCTGTAGACATTCTAGGGGAGCATATTCAGGGTGTCCAGCTCCCCTTGACTCAGAGCTTGGGGGAGGTGTGGCTGGACAGATATCAGGAAGGGGTGATAGAGTCCCATTCTCATAAACAGTCACATCCAGGCGACTAACTCTACCAACCCAGCCTCCACTTACCTAGTCTTATCCCTGTAAGTGTCTTTAGAACAGTATTTTTATCTAGTTACATACTTACTCTACAACCCTGATATGTCAGTTTCACAAGAGGAAAAAGGCAGGCGTGGTGAGGCACGCCTGTAATCCCAGCACTCGGGAGGCTGAGGCAGGAGGATCATTGCAAGCTGGAGACCAGCCTGGGCTATAAAGTGAGCTCAATGTCAGCCTGAACTGCATAGCGAGACCCTGTCTCAAAAAGACCAAAAACCCCCCAAAAAACAAAATAAAAAAAGACAAAAAAAAAGAAGTGAGGCCCAGAGAATGCAAATAGCTTTAGGTGGCGGGTGAATGGAAGCAAGATTTAATTAAAGCCTGATTTTTTTTTTAAGCCTGATTTTTTTTGAGGCAGTGTCTCCTTGATTTGTAGTGCTGGCTGTCCTTGAACTTGATTATGTAGTCTAATGCTGGCATCGTGCTGATCATCCTGCCTCAGCCTCTAGGGTGCTGGGATTACAGGGGTGCACTACCATGCCCTGTTTAAAGCCTAATTTCTACCTGTGTTTGATTGAACCTCAGCTATATACCTTGTACTGGAGTAAGTACTACAGAGATGCTTGGGGAATGACAGATTTTTGTCCTTGTGTAGCTGATGCAATAAGGATACGCAGATGTCCTACATGAAAGTCAAGAAAATGAATAAGTAAAAAATTTCAGATAGAAGTGAGTTTATGAAGACAGCAAAATGAGGTTATGTTGGGCAAGATAGAGGTGGGTTGGGCTGGGGATATAGCTCAATGGAATAAGCGCTTGCCTAGCAAGCGCAGGGTCCTGAGTTCGATCCCCAGTACTGCAAAAAAAAAAAAAAAAAAAAAAGATAGTGGTGGGTTGCTGGCCTCTTTCAAGTAGGGTTTCAGCTTGAATGACCCGAAGCCAGATGGATGATAATCAGGGAAAGGTAGGACAGCAGAGATAAGAGCAAGTGCAAAGGCCCTGAAGCAGCCAAGTTAGTCTTATTGCAGAAATGCAGGCATTCCTCATAGAGTCGAAAAGCAGGGTTCATTCCTTCCACTATTTATTTAGTCACTCTTTTATAATCTGGACTGAAAGTGTAAATCTATTCCTTAGTTTTGAGGAACCGTGTGTTTGGGTGGGGGAGAAAGCAGACAGGCCCTAGGATTGGATCCTCCTGGACTTCCAACTGTGATTCTCTCCCTCATGAGATGTGAATGAAATCAGAATTCAGTCTGGAGAGAGTATTCATCTGCAAATGGCAACAATATTTGTCATCTAGGGCCAGGGATATAGCTCAGCGGCACAAGTGCAGGCCTGGCAAGCAGAAGGTTCTGAGTTCGATTCCTGGTACCAAAAAAATTTTTTTTGTCATCTAGCTTTGTACTCCAAGAGCCAGTCCCATATCTTGAAAATTGCCCAGCAGTACACTTGTATTTCTGTATTTCTCATCCATAGGTAGAGTCGCTGTCCCCCTCCAAGGCCCAGCACTTAGGGTCAGGACTTACTTGGAATTGCAGAAGGCAGAATCAGACTCTGGGCTGCCTGGCTTCTAACCCTATTTACAGAGCCACTGTGTGCTTACCACGTCCTGTTCTTGTTCGGCCTTTGCACCAGCATGGTCTCATTTTTTGTCACTAAGAGGTTTATTCACATTCTACTTCCCTCCTTCAACCCAACTCCTAGTGCAGGCTATTGAACCCAGGGCCTTGCACATGCTAGGCAAGTGCTCTACCACCAAGACAAGGTCTCACTAAGATGTCCAGGATGGCCTCAAACTCGTAACCGTCCTGCCTCAGCCTCCCCGCACTCCACTACCTTCTATCCACAATTCCAAAGTCCGAAAAACTCTGGAAACTATCCCCTTCCCTCAAGTTTGATACCGACCTGACCTGACCTAATGAGGAACGATTTTCAATACTTAATCTATCTCGGTTACTGTGAACGTTCACACTTTTCTTTGAGGAATAATTTTAACACCCCAGACACCAATGAGAATGTTAAGTAATATACCATAAATGCACCGGGCAGACTTTCTCCCAAAGCCAGATTCCCGCGGTTCTAATATGAGGCAGCCCTTTAGTGTTGGAAAACTTCAGTCGGTCTCTCGAAATCTCTATCCCCATACCTAGTGCAAGGAGCTGCCCAGCACCTCGGAGATGGTGCGCCCTGGGGGCTGCGTCTCGGCCCCGACTGTCCTAGGTGGGCGGGGCAAGGGGGCTTCCGGGGCGGCAGCCACCTGGCCCAGCCCCCTCCGGCCCCGCCCGCCTGTGCTCCGCGCGGTGATTCACTCCCTCCTTCGCCTCGGGGCCCCCTTCTCGGTCAGACAGCGGGCTAGACGGCTGGGTGTGTGGCGTGCTGGAACCAGTCAGCAGGACAGCAGAGTCTCCGCGTTTCCCGGGACCCCGGTTCACGCCATGGCGGATTCCGAGCGCCTGTCGGCCCCCGGCTGCTGGGCCGCCTGCACCAGCTACTGGCGCACCCGAAAGGGACTCCTGCTGTTCGCCGAGATTGTGAGCGCAGTGGGCTGGCGGGTGGGCGGAGGCGGCGGGCGTCTGCGCCGCGCCGCGGGACGGCCGGTGGGGAGGCGGGCGCGCAGGCTGGCGCGGGGCAGTGGCTTTCAGGTGCGCGGGCTGGCGGTGGAGGAGGCTCGAACTGCGGGCGCGGGGGCAGTCGGTGGGGCTTGGGGAGAGGGTGAGGGCGGGTGGCGCGCGGCCGAGGCGAGGACCCCAACTCCTGGGGTGCTCGGTTGGGAAGCCCGCGTGGGCTCCGCCGTGGGCGCGGACGGGAGTCCGGGCGCTGGGGAGTAGGGGCCTCCCCTGGCAGGGCGCGGCGCGGCGGGGGCACTGGCGGGCGGGTTGGCCGCGCGCCGGGAGGTGGCGCCTGTCGGGGTGGGGCCGGCGCTCAGCCCCGCGGGGTAGGGCGCCCCACCCTTCGTCAGTTCTTCCTTGCCCTTTTGGCACCGTGCAGAAGGTCCTTAGCTCTTCGGGCGGCTGGGGAGCCTTGGTTGTCCGCCTCCCTAAAAGTGGGCGCCACCTTTGAGTCACTTGTGAAAGGGGTGCGGCGCCTTTAAAGGAGTCCTGCCCCTCTGGTGTGACTCTCTCCGCTTCCCAAAGGGGTTGCTGGGGGAAACGCACGTCCCGCCCCATGCAGGCTTCGAAGCCTTGGCCAGTGGCGCGCGCTGCACACCTAGCAGAGCCTGGCTGCGCCTGTCCTACAAGGAAAGGGGAAACCAAGGCCCCTAGCTCTGCTCCTTACTTGCTAGGTTCCCCTCTGCAAGCCCCTTAATTTTTTTTTCTTCTTGTTTGTTTTTTGGAGACAGGGTCTTGCTTTGTAGTCAGGCTGGCCTTGAAATCCCCGTTAGGCCTGCCTCACCATGCCCGACCACTCAGCCTGTCCTTTTTTAAGGGGGGAGGGTGTTGACACAGGGTCTCACTATATAGTTCAGGCTGCGTTTAAACTTGCATATGTACCGCAAGCTGACCTTGAATTCGCGGCGATTCTCCTTACACGGTCTCCCAAGTGCTGAGATTGCAGGTGTGCACCACCACACCCAGTTTGCACTCAGCCTTTCTTACTCACTTTTTTCATCTGTGAAGTAGAGATACTCGCTCATTAATTTATCGTGATGACTAAGTGACTCAGTACTTATAAAGTTATTAGAACAATGCTTGGAGCACCGTAGCACACAAAAAGTACTGTGTTTAGCAATTATTGTGTGTCATCTCCCCAGTCTTGGATAGGCACTTGGGAGGATTTTGCCCTGGTGGTGGACATCCACGCCAGGCCCTTGCACGTGTAGGCAAGCACTCTGCCACTGAGCTATACCCTCAGCTCCGGGAAGTGGTTTTCTTTTTTTTTTCTGGTAGCCGTCAGAGTTTCATAATCCCTCTAATTTAAAGCAATCCCCTCAGGCTGGGGATGTAGCTCAGCAGTAGAGTTCTCGCCTTGAATGCATAAGGCCCTGTTCAATCCCCAGCACCGCCCTAAAATAAAATAAAATGCCCTCAGTCCTGAGAGCTGATGGAGGCCCCCCTCTCCTTGTTACCCTTTCAGATGCTATGCCTGGTGATTCTGATTTGCTTCAGTGCCTCCACGTCAGGGTTCTCCTCCCTGTCGGTAATTGAGATGGTCCTTGCTGCTGTCTTCTTTGTCATCTACATGTGTGATTTGCATACCAAGATGCCGTTCATCAACTGGCCCTGGAGTGTGAGGAGGGGACCAGTGGTGGGCAGGGGCCTGGGCAGTTGAGATTGCCTGGGGAACTTGAACCTGACTCACCCTTCTCCCAACGCCTCACAGGATTTCTTCCGAACCCTCATAGCGGCGATCCTCTACCTGATCACGTCCATTTTTGTCCTCGTTGAGAGAGGAAATGGCTCCAAAATCACCGCAGGGGTAAAGGCTGCGGTGACAGCTCCGAATTACAGGGGACAAGGGTTGGAGGACCAGGGGCCATTTCTGTCTCGGCTTCTGGGGAAAGTAGCCTCACTTGCTCCCCGGCCTGGCGGGAGGGCTGGCTTCCCACTGTGGTTATCTCCCCAGATCCTTTGTCCCTTGTCAGACACGGGCCTGTGGGAACACACTGGGAGCAGGACGGTGTCTGCTACAACTTTGTCACCACTGTAGTGTGGTGTGCCCCTCTGTGCAGGGCTACCACGTGACTGCCCTGTGTGAAGTACCGGGGAGCAAGGTGGGGCAGAATCCAGCCTCCCGGCCAGGCCAGGCCACTCCTCCACTCCTCGAGGCTCTCGGACTTCGTAGTCTGGGGCTGGAGTCACCTTCCCTTGTAGGCCAGTCCTTAGTGTTGGTGGCTACAGAGGTAAAAGGCAGACTAGGCCAACCACCTAATCCACCCCCGTCACTCCCATCTACACCCCCAGGTACTGGGCCTAATTGCTACACTGCTCTTTGGCTATGATGCCTATTTCACCTTCCCACTTCGGCAGCAAAGACATACAGCAGCCCCCACTGGTAAGTGTGTATGTGTTTTGTTAAGACAGCAGAGTACAAAGGGAAAGGGATCTCCCAAGGAAGGGTGTGAATGCCAGCTCCATCCCTTACTAGTACTTAAGGGTTTTGTACCAGTAAATACCATAAGCCTCAGCATTCCTATCTGTAAAATGGACATGTAGATTGACGCAATGCTCTCTCTTTTCCTCTTGCAGACCCTACAGATGGCCCAGTGTAGGTGAACTCTCATTTTTCTCTGCAACCTGCAAAGAACTCCTCCTTTGAGAAAACTCCTCCCCATTCCCACAACACTCCCAGCCCCTTATTGAGGTAAAAGTGCCTTTATTGGGAGAATTTTATCTTCCAGCTTGCCAAGCAATCCTCCTGGGTGCGGTCACCTCTATGGGAGTGGCTATGTCTCTTCTCCAGCATCCCAAAGCGGACATCAGTCTTTTGTGGGCCCAAACCCCTGCCTAAACCACAGAAAGGGAGGGGAGTGCCTCCAGTGCCTGTGAACTCCACATGGTAACCCGCGGGAAATGACCTCCTCAGTGTGGAGGGTGGTTCTCTGGAGTGTAAAATAAATAATAAACAGATTGCTAAAATCTATGAGAATGAATAAATTAATCCTTTGACCAAATGTGGATATATCTCAAGCATCATGAGGTGGTGTTTGGGGGAGGGGGCAGCTGGGCCAGGAGGCAAAGAAGCCAGGCCTGTTTTGCACATTAAATTACTTCAGCAATACGCACAGGAAAGAGGAAGGAAGGGGACAAAGACGTAGTTTCTGGTGGGGAGGCCATCCTGTGCGGACTGGAGAAAGGAGCCCCCTCTAGGGCTGTCTGCCTGCTTTCAAGCCACGATGCAGTTCTTGTCTCGAGCCTGGCGGGCCTGTCGAGGCAACCCTAGCTGGGAGTCCCCAGGAAGCTGCAGGGCTGTGGCTTTGGCCTCAGGCGCAGCGCCCTGAGGGGCCCTGGGCCTGCACAGGTGTCGGGGCATTGGGATCCGCTCCCCTAGGAAGAAGCCGTCCTCTTCAGAGGATTCCGAACTGGGACTGGAGGGTGAGCTGGAGCAAGAGCCTGAGTCTGACCCTGATGCTAAGTCACATCGATGGTGGCCATGCCTTCCAGAGTGGCAGTGATGGTGGTGGTGATGCCTGTGATGCCGCCGCCGGCGGTGGCTGGGGGCTCTGGGTGGGGGGCTGCGTGGCCTGCGGCGCCAGGCTGGGGGTGCACTCTGGGTCCGCCGTGGACCTCCCTCGGATACCAGTGGGTCTCGGAAGCTGACACGTGGGGTGCTCTGGCGACCAAATGAACTATCTTCCTGGCGAAGGTCCGGTTGCCTAGGAGACTCCAGCGGAAGCTCTGGAGCACTTCGGAGCCCCAGCTCGGGCATAGAGTGGCGGTGGGGGGCCCCTCTTAGGAAGTGAGAGGGCTCCTCAGGGCTTATAGCTGGGAAAGAAGAGAGGGAGCTACTGATTCCCTGTATCTGCTCACCTGGGCCACACTCTTGCGAGGAGACCTGAGGAAAGGCCCGCTTTCCTCCACTAGGACTAGGGATCAGAGATGGGCAGGGAGATGGGGAGGAACTGGGAGGTTTTTTTCTTTCAGTTTTTTGAGACAGGGTCTTGCTGTATAGTTCAGGCTGTCACTGAACTCACTATGTATCCCAGGCTGGCCTTGAACTTGTGGCAACCCTCCTGCCTCAGCCCCGAGTGCTGGGATTACAGGGGTGCACCTCTGCCCAGCTGGAGCTGGGAGTTTTTTGGTTTTTTTTTTTAATCTTTTCGAGATAGGGTCTTGCAGTGCAGTTTGAGCTGGCCTTGAGGCTGGCCTCGAACTTGCAATCATCCTGCTTCAGTCTCCCGAGTGCTGGGATTACAAGCATGCTCTATCACGCCTGGCAGAGCTGGGATTTTTTTGAGGCCTGGCACAGGATACTGATTGGAGGGAGGATAGGAAGTAAGGCAGAAGTACCCGAGGCAAGGTTGGCATATAGGGCGTGGCCTGGAAATGGGGAACTGTCTTTGGTGGAAGGGGCGTGGCGGGACCTGGGTGGGTTGCATGAAAGGAGACTTGAGATAAGGGTAGGGCCCTGTGCGGAAGAGAGCAGCAGGACCAGGTAGTTTGGGCTGGAGAGTAGGCCTGGAACGCAGTGGGGAGGGGGGCGGGGCGCTGGCTGGGCGTGAGTCTCACCTGGCGCTGCCTCCGTGCAGGTGCCTTTGGTGGCCGTCTCGGAAGTCCCGTCCATAGCAGTGAAAAAGGCTGGGGAGGCTGCGAGTGGGGCGGCGACAGTGCCTGCACTCCAGCTGCGGCGGCCTGGCCTGGGGGCCGGGGCCTGGGCCGTGGGCTCCGCCCCCAGGCTGCAAGCTCGGGAGCAGAAGATTAGGCCACGGCGGGGGAGGAAGGGGCGGCCCAGCAGGGCTCGACCGCAGCGACTGCAGCAGAAGCAGCGGTCAGAGGCGTGCCAGTGCTGGCCCTCATAAGCCATCTGGCCCTGGTCCAGACCTGCAAGGACCAACGCGGGGTAAACTGAGGCAAAACTGCCAGGCAGACTTGGCACCCCTCCTAAATGGGGCCTTTCTTAGGCAGAAGTGAGGAGACTGTGGTAGGGTACCCAAATGTGCTTCCCCCTTCTGGAATGGGGCTTTTCTCTGGAGAAAGCTGGAAACTTGAGGTTTGGGCTTCACCCCATGATCCCTCATCCCCTTCTCCTGGAGATTGGCTGGTAAATGTCTCCCTGTCCCTCCCCCCTTTCCCAAGGCCGCCTCCAGCAGTGGAGGTAAGCACTGGGCTCCAAGATGTGGGCCGGGCTCAGACGTTTCGGGGAGGTAGCTTCAGATGGAAGGTGAGTGGAAGGCTGGACCTGAAGAGGCGGCCTGGGTGGTAGGGGCAGGGTCTGGGTGTGGGTGGGCACCGGAACCTAAGCTGGTGGAGACTAGCACATAGGCCAGGGCAGTAGAGCAAGGCTTCTAGCACGCCTGGCTGGAGGGGAGGGGCGTAGTAGTGGCCTAAAGTGCAGGTGGGGTTTACAGAGGACGTCTCAGCTGGGAGCGGGACTTGCAGTGAAGAGCACAGGCCTCTGGTGCAGGGCCTGGTCTTCTAAGACAGAGTGCAGTGGGAATTGGAGCCTGGAGGCTGGGCGGCTCCTGTGGGGTGTGGCTGTACCCCTCCATCCAGTCCCATAGCGTTCACCCACCGATGTGCTCCCCGCAGCCATCACAGTACTCGGCATGGCGGGCCTCGTAGCAGGTGCAGCAGTGGGGGCGGCTCTGACGCATGATATATCGCTGCCCTCCTAGCGAAGCTTCACACTCGAAGCAGCAGAAGTGACCCATGTGCCAGTGCCGGCCTTCGGCCTCTGTGCACTCAGGGGAGAAGATGATCTGGAGGGTGCAGGCCACCGATGCCTGTCAGAAGGGCCAGACCCTGGCCCTGCCTCCCCTCCACTCCCAGCCCTGGGCAGGGAGGCACACACCTCATCACAGGCTTGACAGCGGGGACGCAGGCACTCGGCATGGTGACGCCCACAGTAGACCTTGCCAGCATGATAGAAGTAGATGAGGTCGACCAGTAGCTCGCGGCATGTAGTGCACACAAAGCACTGTGGGTGCCAACAGGTGCCCAGGCCCGCACGGCTCGCAAACACTGCGATGTCCCCACCTCCGATCTGCTTCCCACACTGCCAAGTGACAGAGAGACACTGTCACCATCACCAAGATGATCCCATTGGTGGGGTCAGCCGGGTATCCCTCATGTGAGTCTTCCCATGGGGAGCCTTCATGAGTGGCCACACCTACAGGCTAACTTTGAGACAGTTCCCACTTATGGGGGGAGATTGGACACCAGCCCTACTCATGGGAGAAACCACAGACAGATCCTACCCATCGTGGGTGGCCTTAAAGGTAAGCCACCTCTGTAGAGGGCTACCGCAGACATAGAGACAGACTGGCCCTGGTGGGGAGGCATAGACAGTCAACACCCAGCAGGACCTCAGCCACAGGCCTTAGCAAATATTGTGCTCTAAGGACAGAACCTACCCACCCACTAGGGAGGGACTTGGAGACAAATTCCACCGACTACTCAGCCCGGAAGACAGGCTGCTACTTCAGGTCACTTTTCTTTTTTGGTGTGGGGATGGAACCCAGGGCTTTGCACATGCTAAGCAGATGATCTACCATTAAGCCACACCTCCAGCTGGTGGGTCAGTTCTTAAGGACAAGTCCTGACCGCAGAATGACCAAAGAGCCCATGCCCGGAGTCCCCTGCATGGAGGGGAGGAAATCCAGGGAAGATACACCCAGGCCTCCTTTGAGACAAACTACATTCGACATTAGGAGCCAGGAACAGGTCCTTCCACTAGGGGGCGCTAGACACACAGCCAGCCCACCATAGGAAGCCTGGGGTTTGCGTGGCGGGCCTGGCCCTTCACTCACAGAGGCCCTCCACACTCACCTCCTCACAGATGGCCCCAGTGATGGTCACTGGGAAGATGCGCACAGTGCCTCGCCCCAGATTCTCCCGCTTCCGCTGCTGGCTGAAGGCTCTGAGCTCTTTCTTCTCCTCCTCTTCCAAAGCTGTACAGTACTGCGCCTGAGGGGAGTAGGAGTCTTCCAGACTTCATCCACTCCCAAGGTTTACTTCTAGGCCTCTGTATAGGTGGTGCCTCCTGCACAAAATAACTGCCCCTCACCTTTTCTAGCACCCAGCTGTGGTCACTTGCTGGTTCTCTGGCTGTCTAGGCCTCTCACCTCAGTTCAGCTTACTTTTGTTCCTCTAACCTGCCAGTTTCTCTCTAGCTGCCTTGCATTTGTGAATGTACCTGGCATGCCTTCCTGTTCTTTTGTGCTGCTAAAGATTGAACCCAGGGCCTTCACTGAGATGTGTGCCTAGCTCTTTTACATTTCTTTTTTTTTTTTTTGTCTTTTTGAGACAGGGTTTCCCTATGCAGTTCAGGCTGAACTTGAGGTCACTTTGTAGCCCAGGCTGGTCTCAAAATTGTAGTGATCCTCCTGCCTCAGCTTCCTGAGTGCTGGGATTACGGGGGTGTTCCACCATTCCTAGCAGCCTTTTTTGGGGGGGTGGAGCATGGTCTCCCTAGTTTGCCAAGGTGAGACTTTGAACTTGTTACCTTCCAACCTCAGCCTCCCTCAGGCCCTTCTCTCCTCACCTCACTGTCATGTGGAGGCAGCTGGTGCAGCAGTTGCTTGATCCTGTATTTTTCTCCAGGACTGTTCACATAGGGGACCTTGTCCTCTGGAAGGCAGCTGAAAAACTGGTACACCTGGGAGGACATGAGTGGGAGAAAACTGAGATTGGGGTGAGGTGGGAGGCAGTGCCATGGGTCTCTGCTTCCGTGTGAAAAATTAGTCATTAGAAGGGAACTTCTGACTCCCTCCCCCTCCTGCCTAAAGCTCCCAAACATGTTGAGCATTGCTTAATGTCTTAGTCCCTTGTCCCCCTGCCCATGGTACTGGGGACTGTGCCCAGGGTCTTCACATGGAGCTACATCCCCAGCCCTTTGTAGATTTTTTATTTTAAGAAAGGGTCTCGCTAAGTCACTAAATTCCCCAAGCTGGGCTTGAACTTGCAATGCTCCTGCCTCAGCCTCTCTGAGTGCTGGGATTACAGGTGTGCACTACTATGCCTGGTTTATCTTGAGCCCCTTTTATTTTTTGAGATAGGGTCTCACTAAATTCCTCAGGTTGGCCTTGAACTCACTCACAGTCCTCTTGTCTAGGCTTCCTGAGTAGCTGGGATGCAGGCTTGTGTAGCTGTGCCGAGCTTTCCTCCTGTCTTGACCCGTCTCCCCTCTAGCCCTGCCACACTTTCCTCCTTCCTTTCACAGCAGATCTCGGAAGAGCTGTGAGCACGCAAGTGCTCCAGCCAGGCTCCTCCCACTGCAAAGCTGGTAGGGCCCCTGAGGGCATTTATACTGTGGAAATCATTGTTAGGTCTCACTCTTTACTGAACTTGACCCCTGTAGCCCTGGCCCAGCTGATCACTCCCTCTTCCTGGAGTTTCCTCCCTTGGTCCCTGGGATGCCTCCGGTCCGTTTCCCGCTCTTGTTGGCTGTTCCCTCTGAATGTAGGAAGGCCCTAGGGCTCACCCCTGGTCCTCTGCCCCGTCTGCATTCACCTCCGTGGGAATTGCATCCAACCTCATGGCTGTTCATAGCTATTGGGTAAGGAGTAAAAAATGCATGGCTCCAGCCCGGGACTTCTTCGAGAGGGTACTTAGGGATCTAAGGGGACACCCCAAACTCCAGGTGGCCAGAACCAGACTCGCTGCTCTCATTCTCTTCCCCTTGCTCTAGGCTTGGCCTTTGCTGTACTAGTGAATCCATCCACCACTCTTGGGGTGGCCTTTCGGTCCTCTCTTTCTCTCACTTTCACAAGCAAATCTTGGCTCTGCTCTCAGATTACATCCTGAATTGGGGCTGGTGCTGTGGCTCAGCGGTAGAGCACTTGCCCTGCATGGTCCATCCTCAGCATCACAATATATGTGCCCCACAGTGGGTCCTGCTACTTCCACAGTACCATTCTAGTCACTGGACCACTGCACAGCTTCCTGCTCACTGTCCTCCTGGCTTTTTCCCTCATTCCTACAGGCTGGCACAGCAGCCGCAGACCCTGCTGTTAAGTAACAGGACAGTGGGACATGGTGGTGCACGCCTGTAATCTCAGCACTCGGCAGGCTGAGGCAGGATTATTGCAAGTTTGAGGCCAGCCTGGGCTACAAAGTGAGCTCAAGGTCAGCCTGAACTGCATAGCGAGACCCTGTCTCAAAAAGATTTAAAAAAAAATCACAGGACAAATTACTTCCCTGGTCTGCTCACATCCTTCATGCGACTTCTCCTCCACTCTGTCAGTGCTCTCCATGGCCCTGCCACCTCTCTGACTTCATGTCCAACTGCTCCCTATCACACTGCTGTAGTTGTACTGGCCTCCTCACTTCACATGTGACAAGCACACTCTCCCTCTGGGCCTTGGCACTGTTGCTCACCTGCCTGGATCATTCTAACCTTAGGTATCTGCCAGGTCCACTTCTTCAGTTCCTTCAGGGCAGCTCAGGCAGGGAATTCCCACAGAAGCTTACCTGGCTGGGCACTCTATGTACAATTCTAGCCTTTGTCTCTCTCTCTCTCCCTTCCTCTTTTCCCTGCTTTTTTTTTTTTAGTCTTTTTGAGACAGGGTCTTGCTATATATTTCTGGCTGGCCTTTGGCCTTGAACTGTGTAGCTCAGGCTGGCCTTGAATGCAGTGATCCTCCCGCCTTAGCCTCCTGAGTGCTTGGATTGCAGGTGCACACCACCATGCTTGTCTTCTTCGGCACTTTTTAAAGTTATTTATTCATTTAATTTTTGAGACAGAGTCTCACTATGTAGTTCAGGCTGGCCTTGAACTCAACATGGAGCCTCCTGCCTCAGCCTCCCAAGCCCTGAGATTATAGGCATGTGCCACTATGCCTGGCCTTTCCCTGCTTTTTTGTACCATAGCACTTATACTGTCTGTCATATAGTTAGCTTTTTTTTTTTGTAGTTATCCTTAGGTCCACACTGCAGTTTCAACCAACTTCCAGTAAAAAATATGAAAAAACTGCATTTGAACTTAACACATACAGGTTTTTTGTCATTATTCCATAAACAATATAATTATTTACATGGAATTTTCACTGTATTAGGTATTTTAAGTAATCTAGAGAATATTTAAAGTATATAGGATAGGGGTGTGGTAGCACACACATATCATTCTAGTACTTATGAGGCTGAGGCAGGACGAGTGCATGTTTGAGTCAGCCTGGGCTACATAGAGTTTAAGGTCCAGGCTGGGCTACATAGTGGGACTTGCCTCAAAAAAACAATAAAATAAAACAAAAAATAAAAAAGAGAGAAAAATATATATGGGATGCAGTGTGTGGGTTATGCAAATATTATAACATTTTATATAAAGGACTTGAGCATACATGAATTTTTTTTGAGGAAGGGTCCCACTATGTAGTCCAGGCAGGCCTTGAACTCACAGTGATCCTCCTACCTTAGCCTCCCGAGTGTTGGGATTATAGTTATGTGCCACCACACCCGGTCTTTTTGGTACCGGGAGTCGAACTCATGACCTCAGGCTTATCAGGCAAGCGCTTATGCTGCTGAGCTACACCTCTCGCCCTTGTGGGTTTTTTTGAGACAGGGTCTCCCTGTGTAGTTCAGGCTGGTCTTAGCTCACTGTGTAGCCCAGGCTGGCCTTGAACTCATGGTAATCTTCCTTGCCTCAGCTTCCAGAGTGCTGGCACTAGGATTTGGTTATCTGTAGGGAGTCCGAAAAACAATTCCCCAAGGATATCGAAGCCAAATTATATCCGCAGGTTTGTTTATTGGCTGTTACTCTTTCTGGAATCAGCCTCCTGCCGGGTATGGTGGTTGGGTGCCTGTAGTCCCAGCACTTAGAAGGCTGAGGCAGGAGGATTGTTGGGAGTTTGAGGCCAGCCTAGATGTCATAGGGAGTTTAAGACCACCTTGAACTGCATAGGGAGACTCTGTCTCAAAAAAAAAAATCAACCTCCATGTGGGACTATAGTTTATTTTGTTGACCGCTGTGTCCTCAGGGCCTAAAACAGTGTTTGACATGGGAAAATGCTCAGTAACTATTTGTTGAATGAATGATTGAATGAATGGATGAATAAATGAACAGTCCTGTAGGATAGGACTGGGGTGGGTGAAC
The DNA here is from genome assembly GCA_004027595.1 of Dinomys branickii. Lineage (NCBI taxonomy): Eukaryota > Metazoa > Chordata > Mammalia > Rodentia > Dinomyidae > Dinomys > Dinomys branickii. The sequence continues at coordinate 17,240 of PVLD010020086.1, forward strand.
AGGTCCAGTGATCACTCAGGGTTCTTTGTGAGGTGTGGTGGGGTGACTACCCCTCTATGAAGAGGGGTTAGGACACTGGAAATGCCTCGTGTGTGTGTGCATGTGTGCCCACTAGAAAATGATAGTGGGTGGCTGGCCTTTGGTCACCTGCTCAGGCTTAAGGCCCGGGGGTACCCAGGCATACTCTTCCGATGCACAGCCCGAGTCATCGTCAGAGATGGAGTGGCGCTGGAAGTCCGAGATTAGGCGACACATGATGCGCTCCAGGTCCACAGGCACCGTGTGCACTGCGTGCTCCTCCCGCGGGCATTTGCAGTGCTGGCAGATCTTTCTTTGGGGAGAGAGGTTTGGTCAGTTACTAAGGAGTTGCTTATCCGGACCCACCCGGCTCCCTCAGCAGGCCCAATCTGGTGGAAAGGTGGGACACACAGATTACAGGGCTCTGCACCTGGGGCTAGGGCTGACGGTGGGGCTGAGCCAAGGTCTGGCTGTTGGGTCTCTGGCCAGGCCGTGCAGATTAGGGCAATGGCTGTGAGGGGCCCAGTTTCTGGTTGATGGCAGAGCTGTACAACAGGGACTGAGGAAACTGGGGCTGCAGGCTATGAAGAGGTGGGGCTGTGGGGTCTCGAGAACATGTCCTAACCTTCCAGCTTGGGGCTTGGGTCAGACTCCGGGCAGCGGGCCTGAGAAGGTGCATCTCTGAGACAGAGCATGGAGGTTAGGAGCTTCCCCTCAGGAAAGGTTCGCTTCGCACGGAAACGGACAAGGCTCTGAACTCGTGTGTTGGGGGTGGTGATCCTGTGGGACTGAGGGCTCTCTCAGGTCTTTATGAGGTCTTTTATGAGTCTCTGGGTGCAGGGATCCAGTAGGAATAGGACACTGGGCCTGGGACAAGAATTCTGAGCCTAAGGACGACGCTGGGGGAGGAGCGCGTGGGTGTGGTCGGAGGGGGAAGGAGGACCTCCCTAGTGATGGGACTTCAGCTTCGGCGGACAGTTGGGACTCTGTAGTGGGTGGAGCCCTCCTGGAAACAACTCCAGGTAAGCGTCAGGAGGCGGGGTTCCCAGCGGAGTTTGCGGCTCTTTTTTTCCCTACCAAAGTCTATCCCGGGAGCGGCCTGGGGGCGTGGCCTGAGCCTCCAGGCGTTCCCCCCCCAAGGGCGGGGCTCTGAGGCTTTGGGTGTGTCTCTTACCTCCACCCGTGCAGCAGGAAGCCTGGGCACTGCTCTCTGCAGGAGTTGCAAGGCTGGCCCCGGTCTGGGTCCTCCGCCTCTGGAGGCTGTAGTGGGTGGGGGCAGACGCAGGGCCGGGCAAGGGCGGGCAAGGCGCCGGAGCAGGGAGGGAGAATTCAACGCTCTCTCCTCCACTCCCAGGCCCGCGACCGCACGCTGGGTCCTGTCCCACCAGGGCAGCGCTGGGCAGGCCAGGACAGCGCCTGGAGTGCGAGGGGGCGGGCACAACCGAGCCGGAGGAGGGGCATCTGAGGCTACCTCCCCTCCATATTGTCCCCCTTTCAGGGACTTGACCTGCCTGGGCTGCTTCCCCTGCGCTAGGCTCGGACACCTCTCACCAGCCTTCAATTCCTCGGGGCTCAAACACCTCCTCCACAATCAGAGTACCCCGACAGAGCAGAGTACCTAACCCAGGCATCCCCTCCCAGGCCTCATCCGGTCTCATCTGCACCCAGGAAGCACTCGGTTGCCCTAGGTTGGAGTCTGAGACTCCATCCTTCTTGGGATCACCACAAGAACCCCACTGCTCTTTCTTTCAGAAGGCAAAGACCCCCCCCAACCCTATCTGCATTCCCTCTTGATCCTCCCCTAGGGTCTTAGGAGGCTTCTGCTCCACTCAGAAACCTCCACAGGAACACCTTGGCATTTATCCCTCATATCTTAGGACTGCTGTGTTCAATTTTCTGGACTACCAAAACACAGAACACACAATTGCTGGTCAAAGGCTCCCTTCAAAGAAAAAGACCCTTCTATCTAGGAAGTCAAAAGCTCTCAGACTCAGGTGGAAACTTGTAAGCCCTGTTACTCCAAATACCAGTACCTTGACCATAAGCATTGGGAACCTCAGGAGTGTAGGACCCCACCACTCACATGTTCCCCCAAGATATGGGGGTTCCTTACCTCAGAAACTCAGGAGAACCCTGCTCTACTCAAGACCCAGAGACATAGTCTTTTTGGCTCTCAGAATCCCCTCCAGTAATTCACAGGAAAGGGGAGCCCACCAGGTCCCAAGGGTGCTGATAAAGTGTTTCAGGAAGCCAGGCATGGTGGTGGCGCCCGCCTGTGATCCCAGCACTTGAGGTGGCTGAGACAGGAGGATCACCACAAGTTCAAGGCCAGCCTGGGGTTACATAGTTCAAGACCGGCCTGGGGTTATATAGTGAGTTCAAAGCCACCCTGAACTACAGAGACCCTGTCAAACAAACGTTTAAACAAACAAATTGTTCCAGGAGGTGATTAGGACCTGGGGCCACCTTATCTACGTTACACCTTCAACCTTACACCTCCAGCAGCTCCAGCGTCAGGCCCAGGAAAGCTGGGGACGGGGATTCCCCGGCTTGCGACGCACCTCCTCGCTATCCCTGTGCCCCCTCGCTAGGACCTCCTCAGTTTACCGCGATCCCCACCGCTGCCCTGAGTCGCGCTCACCACACGCCCGGAGCGGCGTCTCCGGGATCCACGCGCGAACATGGCGCGTCCAGACAGGGTCAAGCCAGGCCGGGTCAGGCGAATGGAATCCGCCAGGCCACCGCGCGTCCGGCCCGGGTGCTGTGTTCCGTAAACCTGACACCCGCGTGGGAGGAGCGCGTCCGGCGGGACCCGCCCCTGGGCCTGTGCCCCCCCCCCGTGCCACCCCTGCCTAAGGGTGAGCTGCCAGCGCCAGGAGCACCCTGTTCTCTCCGCGCGGCAGGCGCGGGGCGCCCAGAGATAGGACCTCCCCTGTCCCAACGTGTCGCGTAGCCTCTCGGGCTCAAGGCTGCGGTGGAGGAGGTGTTGTGTGTGTGTGTGGAGGTGGGGGACTTGGAGCTGGTGAAATGACTGGAAGGGGTGTGTTGCCGCTTTGTGTGGATTCATCTTGGATGCTTCCCTGGGGCAAGGTTGAGAGCCACCTCTGGCCCCCCCACCTAGCGAGGTCCTCACAATCTTTTCCTTGGATGAATGTTGCGAGAATATCCCGCAACTTCATTCGCAGCTCCAGGTGGGGTTCCCTGACTCTCACCAGGAAGCTAGGCCCTCCCTAAGCCCTTCTCAGAGCCAGGGTTATTTTCAGACTTCTGTGGGAGGGGGGGCTAAAGGCCCCAGCGAGGTTCCAGGCCCTCTTCCTCCCTCCCTCTCAACCTTTCAAGTTTACGTCTTGTACCCTCAAAGTGCGGAGACTGGACTCTTGAAGTCTGCCTTCCCTTCCCCGCACCCATGTTCCCTAATCTTGAGCTCTGTGCGCGAGCTGTGAGTCCCTCCTTCGTGCTAGCTGGCTGCAGCTGTGCCGCGGGGCTGGGAGGGGACCCTGCGGCAGTCGGAACTCAGACCTCGGGCGCCTGGCCAGGGTCTCTAATTAGGCAGGAGGCGGCGGCGGTCAGCCTGGCCTTTCATCGTGGGCGCCGGGGAGCTCCCCCCACACTATTACACACGTCCCTGTCTGTACTCGCCCCTCTTGTCCCGGGGAGGAGTCCTGAAGAGGGGAAGAATGAATAAATTGACGAAGGAATCAGACAGACGCCAGCCTCCTGCCTCCAACCCAGCCGGTCTTGCAGTTTGCAGCCAGGGCAGAGGCGAGGACGAGGCAAGACCGCAGGATGTGAAGATGAGGGGGTTGGGTAGGGCGAGGTCTCCCTGTGGAGTATCCCGTACCAGCCACTCGAGTTCAGATGCTTAGGTTCCTTTGCTTGCAAATGACCAAAGGGGCCATGTATTTTGGTAAAAAAGGAAAAAGGATTTATTCGAAGCTAGCTTTGTGGACTTGGAGGGGCCCATTTGCCTCAAATCGCCATCTCCCGTGCGCAGGTGGACGAGGGTCTTTTACAAGCGGCAAAGGGGAGCACAGAGACAGTGGGGACCTCCACACTTAATCACTTCCAGCCGCCTTTGCTTGCGGAAGGAACCTGGACTCCAGCTTTCTGGGGTTCATATTTACATCTTCTGTCACTTATTTTAGGCTGCGGGGAGGAAGTGCTGCTTAAGTGCTCAGCAGGAGGAAGTCTGGAGAGACAGCTTATCTCAACAAGAAAAAGGTCTAACTTTTCAAGTTCTATCTTGAAGTGCTGGTCACATCTCTACTCAGCAGTTTGGAGAGGGCTCCACAGGCTCTGGGAAGGATCTTGGCTAAGGGAGCAGACTGAAAACCGAACCCTAGAAAGACTGGGTATGGGGCGGATGGTAGCGGGGCATCCAGCAGAGCTCCACAGTGCATGACTTAGAATGGTGGGTAAGCAAGGCTCACAAGATGAGCGGCGGCTACCTGTGGATCAGGCTCAGAGCTTCCTCTTCCCCACTGCTCCCCTTCCAACCCCAAGAAAGACACACTAAGAAATTAGAGGCTGGGTGTGGTGGTGCACACCTGTAATCCCAGCACTGGGGAGGCTGAGGCAGGAGGATTGCTGTGAGTTCAAGGCCAGCCTAAATTACATAGAGAGACCCTGTTTTAAGGGGAAAAAAAAAAAGAAAAACGAAAAAAAGAAAAGAAATTAGAGCCAGGTGGACTAGGTGGTTGAGGAGTTTATTTGGGGAGAATTACTCATGTTTGTTCTTCCTTGGGAGGGGGTCTTCAAACAATATCGAAGAGTGCAGGAAGGGGGGTCTGGAGGGGAGAAGAAGGGGGCCACAGCCAGACAAAATGGCAACACATGATCACAGGCACTACCGACAATCACAGACACAGCAGAGGGTGCAGGATAGGGGCTCCAGACCAGGTCTCCAACCACCCCAGGATAGGCAGAGGTGTGGAGGGAGGAAGGGGCAGGGGAAAGGGGTGGGCCAGCCCCACAGACCCATCGGCTCTGTCCTCAGATTACCTAGCTGTGTGATCAAGGGTGCGGGCAAGGGCGGATGGGTATTTCTGTCTGGATGCCACCCCTCACCTCCGAGCCTTGTCACTCAGCTCTTCCCAGGCCACGGAGGTCCCCAGCCCTCCCCCCATTACCCAGACCCTCTCATTTTAAAGCACTTTCTTCACTGCTCCTTTCGGGGAGGGGCTGCTCCTTCCAAAACCACCACACAAGCCCCACTCTGTCCTGCCCTGTCTGGAGCCCTCAGTAGGACCTCACCCCAAACTTGCCCCTTCCCCAAACACTATTTCTTGCCCCACTCGAAATCCCCTCTATAACCAAGCTCACTCCTGAATGTCCCAAGCTACAGTTCCAATACAAGACCTGCCTGCCCACTCTGGAGCCCACTGTCACCCTCACTGAAAGGTGCCCCTTCTAGAGCCACGCCTCACCCTTCCATGGCCCAGGGCAGAGCGCCTCAGGGACTCTTCCTCTAGACTTCAGATCCCGCAAGCCTGGAACCCGGCCCCTGCACACCAGTCCCCTGCACTCCACAGCTCTCCACCAAGACCACTGTGGGAGCGAAGCTGTCCTCTCTACCCCAGATCCTGTCCCAGCTCTGCCTTTCTCCCGCCCTAGGGGCTGACTTTCCCATTACACCCTCTGTTCAGGCCTTGCTGGAGGAAGCAAGGCCAGAGTTAGGAGGCGGGAGGGGGAAGGGGAGAGTCCGAAATCATGCCCACCCTCCCCCACACTGCTGAGGCCTGTCCCCTCCCTGTCCCCCTTCCAGAGCCCCTTAACCTCAGGGAACCGGGCCAGGAACAGAGAGGGGCTGAGGGATGCAGAGAAAGAGGTGGGGGAAAGGGAGGTGCACGAGGGAAGTGGGCGAGGGCAGGGCTCAGATAAATAGATATTTATATATATAATATATATTATATATATATATATATATATATATATATAAACAGCAAAGACAGTTAGGGTCTCCTAGTTTGAGGGTGGAGACCTAGGGTACAGGGGCAGGAAGGGGGGCAGGCCTTCTCCTGAGCTCTTGCCCACCGAGGGGGTTCTTCGGGGCTGCACTGACCTGCAGAGACAAAAGACACAGAAAGGAGAAGGGGTGCAGACACAGGTGGTACCCTTGGGGAGAGCCTGGGCTGCTGTGTTCTTGCTCTGCTTTTATCTTCTGCCATCTTCTTCTCCTTCTTCCAGCACTCAAAGCCCTGAAGTCAGCTTCCTCCCCACGGCCCTCATTCAGAAGATACTCTTTTTTTTTTTTCGGTACCAGGAATTGCACCGAGGACCTTGCACTTGCCAGGCAGGCGCTGTGCCCCTCAGCTATATCTCCGACCCATCAGAAGATATTATTGACAGTTCCCCCAACTGGGTTAGGCACTGAAGTGATGAAGCTCCCACCTTCCCAAATACCTATTAACTGGAACTGTTCTAGCTATTAGTAAGAAACTATATTGAACCGGATAGAGGAGCACATGCCTATAATCCCAGCACTTGGAGGCTGAGGCAGGAGGATTGTGAGTTTGAGGCCAGACTGGACTACGTGGCAAGACTCTTGTCTCAAAAAACAAGACAAAACAAAGAGAAGAAACTATATCGAGCAAAACAAAGATCCCTATGTTTGTGGGGCTCACATTGTAGCAGATGGAGACAGATGTGTCACAGTGAAGACGACGTACAAATGAATCGCCTAGTGTAATATACGGTGATGATGAAATGGGATTAAGAAAGTGGGGCGAGCAAGGGGGAGAGTGGTAGGTGATGTTGCAAAGGTCACAGAGGGCCTTGTGGACAAGTTGGGAGGACAGCAGCTTTGTCCGCATGAGATGTAAGTCCTGGGATGATTTTTGTTATTGTTTTTTGAGACAGTCTTGCTATGTAGTTCAGGCAGGCCTTAAAATCGCTATGCAGCCCAGGCTGGCCTTGAATTCATGGCGATCCTCCTGCCTCAGCCTCCTGAGTGCTGGGATTACAGTGTGCGCCAGCACGAGTACAGGGTACTATGAAAGCGATACCAGAGGCATTTGTTTTAGACAGGGTAGTCATGGAAGACCTCACTGAGCCAGTGACCCAAAGGATGAAAGGGAGTCAGTGTGAGTGTGACGATCCAGGGGGAAGGAAGTCCCAAGGTCCTTAAATCAGACTGTGCCTAGCCCCCTGAAGTGGCCAGTTTGGCTGAAACTAAGTTGGGGGGAACGGTAGGAGTAAGCAGGGTTTTAAATAGGTAGGATCTTGTGGCCACAGTGAAGACTTCTGCTTTTAGTGTCAGTGCGATGGAGGCCTCCGCAGACTTCTGAGCACAGGAAGGTCATGTGCTAATTTAGGGTCTAACAGAATTATTCTGAACGCTGAGTCGACAAGAGAAATGGGGCTGGCTGCCTGGCAACAGGTCTGGGAAGACAAGGTGAGAACTGGAAAGACTAGGGCATATTGTGATGGATATTTTGATTAGACGTGGGGTGCTTGAGTACATTTTCTGCCCTTCCCATCCTGGCTAACCCTGTGCCAGAAATTGGTTCAACCCACCTTCCCTTGCCATTTCTGTCTGTCTTCCCCCTTCCTAGTTGAGAGGAAATCACTTTTCTAGGGGGAAGGGGAATTGAACCCAGAATCTTCTCACTGAGTTACATCCCCAGCCCTTTTTTTTTAAAATTTTTTGAAACAGAGTCTCGCTAAATCGCAAAGTTGCCCAGGATGGGCTGAAGTTGCGATCTTCCAGCCTCAGCCTTCAGAAGTGCTGGGATTGCAGGTGGGCACCACCAAGCCCCGGTAAAGGAGACAAGGAGGCCAGAAAGGCTTTCCAAGACTCTCCACCCCGACCCTTTTTCTGCTTTGAAATTCTCCACTACTGCCGTCACCCCCGGGGTTGGGGACAGGTGGCAAATCGGCCACCTCTCCGGCTTTGAGGAGCTCCTCTGACCTTCAAGACTCAGCCTTTTACCTTCACCATCTATTGGCCTTACCACCTATTGGTTTATCAGTCACTTCTAAGACCCACCTCCTCTTTCCTTCTTCGGCTCCTGTTCTTTGATGAGTGTCCACTGTGCAAGTCCCGCTGCTATTGTCTCCTTTCAATCGTTGCACACTTCTCTCCCTTTGCCTTCATCTAAATTACACTTCTCTCTCCTTCCCATTGGCTGCTTGTTCTGCCCATCTTGAGGCGCCGCTCTCCTGCCCTCCACTCGTTGGCTACTTTCTACATTTTACCACGTAGCTCTGCCTTTCCATTGGTTCCCTCAAACTTTGGCCCTTACTTGTCCAGCAAACGTCCTAGTGCCATCCACTCCTGATTCTTATTGGTTCACTGACCCGCCTATTTCCTTTTAAGTATCTTAGTTGGTCATACCGCCCGCCCATCACTCACCAGATTACATCTGATTGGAGAAGGAGGTGGGCGCGCCCTGTGGGCCGTAGCCTTGCTGCCCATAGTCTCCCTGGGGCCCATAGCCACCGCCACCGCCGCCGACTGGCTGCCCGTAGTCGGGCTGGTATCCGCCCTGGGGCCCGTAGGAGTCCTGGGGCCCATACCCGCCGGGGCCCTGTCCGTAGCCCGCATCGCCGTAGGCGTCCCCGGGTGCCGGTTGCTTCTCGGGGGCGCCAGGAGGTGCACGCAGGAATGGAGCGGCCCAGCCTGTCTCCTTGAATACGAACCAGAGATTGCCGACCCAGAGCACAAGGTTCAGGAAGCCGAACACCTGCAGGGAGACAATGCCCGGCTATGGTCCTCAGCCCATTGCCTTGACGGCCCCAAGGGACATCAAGGCCGCAGACACGCGAGCAGGAATGGGCACGTAGGGCATGAATCTGTGGGCTGCGTCCCAGTGTGTGCACCTCAATGTGCAGAAAATCACCTTGGCGGTGCGTGTCAGAATTCAGATTCCTGGGGATGTTGAGCTGTATCGGTATTACATGCACAAGTATTTATATATTTCTACATGTACATGTTTGTACATGTATAAAATATAGTAAATTGAAATTTGTAATGTATCCTAAAATATAAACACACATTTGTATTAAATATACTAACAGATGCAGGTATACACAGGCCTATAGAAACATAAGTGCACATGTATAAAATATTAAATATATAGTATATTGATATAAATGGCACTTTATAAAATAGTTTAAATACACAAAAATATAAAATAGTTTAAAAACACAAAACACTTTACCTTTTACTTTAGGTCACATGCTCTTCTAGGCACTTTAGATTTTTTTTTTTTTTTGTCTTTTTGAGACAAGGTCTTGCTATGCAGTTCAGGCTGGCCTTGAGCTCACTTTTTTTTTTTTTTTTTTTTTTTGCGGTACTGGGGATCGAACTCAGGACCCTACGCTTGCTAGGCAAGCGCTTATTCCACTGAGCTATATCCCCAGCCCCTTGAGCTCACTTTGTAGCCCAGGCTGGTCTCAGTACTCAAAATGATCCTTCTGCCTCAGCCTCTTGAGAGGCACTTTAGATGTTATTAGTTCACTTAAAATTCCATTTGGAGGGAGGAAGTAATATCTCCTTTTACTTTTATTATTATTACAATTATGGTTTTTGATAGGGGACCTCCCTGTGTAGTTCACGCTGGCTTCAAACTCCCTGTGTAGCCCAGACTGGCCTCAAACACCGTGCTCCTTCTGCCTCAGCCTCTGGAGTGCTGGGACTAACACACATGTGTCACTATGCCTAATTGATTGATCGATTGATTGTCTTTTTGAGACAGGGTCTGCCTATGCAGTTCAGGCTGGCCTTGAGCTCACTTTGTAGTGTAGGCTGGTCTCAAACTCACAGTGATCCTCCTGCCTCAGCCTCCAGAGTGCTAGGATTACAAGTGTGCACCACCACGCCAGCCTATTGTATTTTTAATTAAAACTAATTTTTGTGGTACTGGAGATTGAATCCAGGGACTTGTACATAGTAGGTAAGCACTGTACCACTGAGTTACATCCCAGCCCTATTTCTCTTTAGATAATCTTGCTAAATCCCCCAGGCTGGCCTCTAACTTTCTGTCCTCCTGCCTCAGTCTCCCAAATAGTTTGAACTACAGGCATGCACCACCACTTTATTTTATTTTATTCATTTTATTTTATTTTTATTATTTATTTATTTTTACATTACTCATGCTGGCCTTGAACGTCAGGCTCAAGCAATGCTCCCTTCTCTGCCTTCTGAGTAGCTGGGACTATAGGCACAAAGCCCCGCTGATACTTCTGATACTTTTTTTTTCTGAGACAAGGTCTCGGTGGGTAGTCCAGGCTGGCCTCAAACACATGGTGATCCTCTTGTCTCAGCCTCCTGAGCACTGGGAGTAAAGGTGTGTGCCACCACACCTGGTTTGACTGATACTTCTTTTTTTTTTTTTGGTAGTAGTAGGGATTGAACCCAGGTGAGCTTTGCCACTGAGCTACATTCTTAGGACATTTTTATTTTTAATTTTGACATAGAGTCTTACTAAGTTTCATAGGCTGGCCTCAAACTTACGATCCTCATGCCTCAGCCTCCAAGGTAGCTGGGGTCACAAGCATGTTTTGCAGCATTTAATTGGTATGTCCATTATAAAGCTGAGGAAGGCTGCATGGTGGTGCATGCCTGTACTCCCAGCACTCCAGAGGTTGAGGCAGGAGGACCACCACAAGTTTGAGGCTAGCCAGGGCTACACAGTGAGTTCAAGGCCAGCCTGGACTACATAGCGAGATCCTGTCTCAAACAAACAAACAAATCAAAAACAAACAAAGCTGAGGAAACTGAGGCCTAGACAGGCCAAAGTCTCACAGCCAGCAAATGACAGAAAAGAGTTGTAATCTTCTCATCTGTAACACTTGTATAAGATTTACCTGTGCCAGGCTCTTTTCTAAGCAGTTTGTATGTTATTAGTTCACTAAATACTTTACTTTCGAGCCAGACCTATTACAAGTCTTCAGTTTACAAGCTCAGATTGAACCTTGAGAAGCTATGTATCTAGCTTCAAGTCACAGAGCTTCCAAGAGGCAGAGCTAAGATTTGAGTTCACACAGTGTGACTCCACCCAGCAGGGGGTGTACAAGTGGGGAAACTTCACTTTTCAAATTTTGAGGTCCTAAGAAGATACTGAGTTGTGGGATGTTCTACTTGACTAGGCTGGGTCCAGGATGTAGGTCTTCCAAACTTAATCTGGACAGAAGGTCTCCTATTCCCTGTGTTGTTTGCATGCCTCCTTCTGGGAGCCCCCTAGGACCTCCCCTGGGTACCCTCCCATTTTCTCTCCACTGTTCCCCGCTATGACTGAGTTTCCCAGCCTCCCTCTTCCAGCCAGCTGAGCCAGCTTCCCAGAGCTTACCACAGAGGTATTGAGCCCTGAGGTCACAGGGTCCCTCAGCTCCTTGCATGTGTTCCCCGTCTGGTGGCAGACAGCCATCGCCTTGATAATGTTCTCTGGGTCCGTGGCCAACTTCACATCAGACAGCCCCTTGGCCCAGGCGGAGGAGCTAACTAGCCACATGAAGGCGAATACTGCGGTGGCCAGAAAGTCCTGGGATGGCAGGGGTGAGGAAGATGGCACTTTGAGTGGGCTGCCTTGTGCTGGGCCCTGGGGCCTCCTCCGAGCACAGGCTTCTTGGGAGGGAGGTCCCCCAGAATGGCCCATGTCTGTCCCCTACCTCTTCAGCTCTGTAGCCTACAGCATTTTCACCTGAAGGGGGCCCTCCCAGCTTGAGCTTGTGAGCATTCATGACACAGAGGCTGTGGGAGTGTGATTGTGATGTGTGGGTGCGGGTGTTGCAGGAGGAACTAGTGGGTTGTTTCCGAATCTGTGGCAAGCGGTGTGTCTCTCTGATTTCATCTGCATGTGGGAATTTGCGTCATTTTATACCTGGGATGAGGGTGTGTGAGTACAGCAGTGTAGGAATCAGTGTGTGGTGGGATGACATGCATGACTGTCACAGTGAACCTTTTTGTGCTCCTTCCTTTGATCTAGACTGTGTGGTTGTAAGAGTTGGCGGGTTCACAGGTGTGGGTCTGTCTGGGATTCTGCGTAGGCTGTATGTCCCCGATACTCTATGACTTGGTGTGCCTGATGTCTGGTGTAGACTCACAGAGACAGCAGCAGCACCAGCATATGGGGCTTTTTATAAGGGCTGCTTGTCTGTGGGCTTGTCTGTGAGTTAGTGTGGCCTGTGAGCCAGATGAGCTATGTCCCTGGGGCCTCGTGTCCCCCAGGCCCTGCATGCAGTTGGCTGTGGGGACTCACCAGCATGGGGCCTTTGTTGTTTTCTCGGTACTTGTTCTGCAGGAAGATGTAGGTGGCCAGAGCCCCCATGGAATAGAGGAAGGCAAACACAGCCACGGTGACGAAGAATTCAGCTGATGAGGAGTAGTCCCCCACTAGGAAGACCTTGGTGGTGCGCCCTCGGCAGTTGGGTGCGTCAAAGTACACTTGGTGCAGCCTGCAGAGAGAGAGGAGGGCAGGTGTGGCCCAGCCCTTAAGAATGCTCCTCATTTCTCTGTTCTGATATGGGTCCATCCCCCAGACTCTGACAGGGTCCCAAGAAGAGGGGGAAGCAGCCATTCACAGAGCACCTGTAATATACCCAAGTCACATTGCATTGGTTGCTTAAAGCATCCTGGTGGGATAGGTGTTATTTATCCTCTACTCCAACCCAGGCACTCTTTTTTGTTTTTTTCAGGCTGTACTTGAAGTTGCTATATAGCTTAGGCTGGCCTCAAACTTGTGATTCTCCTGCCTCAGCCTCCCAAGTGCTAGGACTCTAGGCACGTGCCACACCCAACTGACACCCAGATACATCTTGCCTCTTGGTTATTCCTAGTAGATGCCAGGGATCCTCCTATCCCAGGACCTTTGCACTGGCAGTTCCCCTTGCCAGAAATGCTGTTCCATTTTATGTTTTCATGTCTTCCTCCCCCATCTCCTTGAAGTTTTGCTCAGCTGTCATTGTCTTAGTGAGGCCTTCCTGGATTGCAGTATTCACTGTGCTCCTTAGTCCCCTTCCTTGCTCCATTTTTTCTGCAGCAGGGATCTCCAGCTGACATCCGGGTTTTATAATCTTGATTTTTGCTCTAACCACAAGAGGGCAGGGCTTTTCCCACTGTTTTGTTCACTGCTGTATCCCCAGGGCCTGGCAACGGTGCTGCCAGCAGTGTTTACTGAAGGAGATTTAGGAGGTGGAAACAGGTTCAGAGGAGCGCATTAACTTGCCTAAAGTCACACACCTGGCAAGGGAATGACAAAGTTGGGGTCTGAATCCTGTCTCTTCCCTATATTATGTTGATACTTCTCCTCCTCCCACTTCTAGTCCCTGAGAGAAGGAAAAAACAAAAATAAACCATATGCAGAGCAGAGGAAAACCCAGGGGTTACAAAGCAGGAAGGCAGGCTGACAGGAAGGAGGGCAGAAGGGATTTTGAAGCAGGGTGTGAATATGTGAGGGAAGGGACGGCCTGCGACAGTGTCCTGGGACTAAGGCCTTTCCTGTGGTGTGATGAAGGGAAGGGTTGTGGAGGGAAATGTGTGTGAGGAAAAGGACAAGGGGGAGGGCCCAGAGCTCAGGCCTCAGACTTGAGGGCAGGATTTTGAGAATGGGCAAATGGTGAAGGTGCTCTCATGTCAAAGACGCCCTAAGGGAGGGGCTGAGGATGTGGCTCAGTGGTAGAGCTCTTGCCTTGCATGCAGAACACCCTGAGTTCAATCCCCAGCACCACATACAGTAAAACAAAACAAAGAAAACCCTAAAGAGGCCCTAAGGAAAGGGCTTACATTTATTTGCCTCCTACTAAGCACTTCACATAATTGCCTCATTTAATGACAACCCCTCTCTTAAAGTGGGGATTCTTAAACCCATTTTATGGATGAGCAAGTAGAAACTTAGCAAAATTAAGCTACTTGTCCAAGGGTAAACAAGGAGTTGAATCTGGATTTGAGTTTCTGTTTCTGGTGGGCTAGCTTTGGACAGAGGGTGTCTAAAGTGGGGAGGTGGGGTCCTTATGAGGTATCAGGGCAGTGTGGGAGGGTTGTTCAGCAGTACTAAGCACAAAGTCTGTTTTCTGGGAGACTTATGGGTTAGGGCAGATTCTTAGACCCCAGATCCTAGGTGTGGGAGGCATGGAGAAGCCAAGAGGGGATCTTGTGGGTTCCTCTGTGACCTTGTGGATTCCCAAAGGCCTCGCTCTAAGTCCTTGCTGCCAGCTAGCCCTCCTTCCCCAAACCTTTCTCCCTGGCTTCCGTGGGCCAATGGCTTCCTGGTTGTCTACCTTTCCCAAGCCACCCATCCCTGACACCTTCTCTACTTTCCACTGTTGCTCAGGGTCTGTGCTGGGCTGTCCTCTACTTTCATCTCCCCGCTCCGCACTGAGTGATCTCTTGGGCCTACATTTACCCTTAGCACTCCAAAGCCCCTCGTTTCCACTCCAATGCTTGACATCTTCTCTGAGTTCCTAGAACTGACTGCTAATTCTCTTTTCTATTGATTGATTGATTGATTGGTTCTGGGGGTTGTCTCCAGAGTCTTGCACATGCTAGATAAGTGCTCTGCCACTTAGTTACATCCCCATCCCTTTTATTGTTCTATTTTGAGACAGGGTCTTGCTTAAGTTGCCCAGGCTGGACTTGAACTTGCAATCCTCTAGCCTCAGCCTCCTGTGTAAGATTATAGATATGTGCTGTCATGAACAGCCCAGTTTTTACTTTTTTTTCTGGTACTGGGGAATCGAACTCAGGACCTTGCACTTGCCAGGCAGGCACTATGCTGCTGAGCTACATCCCCATCTTTTATTTATTTAACCAAGCACTACATAAAGCACTTTACAAATACTAATTCATTTAAGACTTACCACACCCCTGTGGGGTGGGCATTACCATGACTCCTTTTACAGATGAAGACTCCGAGTGGTGAGGTGACTTGGCTAAGTAGTGGAAGAGCCTCAAGTGAGAGTGTGTCTGTGGGTCTGTCTCCCCGCGCCTCAGGAGCTTGTGCTCACATTGACACATCCAGGACAGTGCCTGTACACAGTGTGAGCTTATTAAGGGTCAGAATTGTGAGCTGGGTTTCCTCATCCCCTACATCTAAATGGCCTGTCACCCTTCTCAGAAAACCCTGCACGAGGATCCCCACCTAGAAGAATTTCTCTCCATCTGCAGTTATCTTCTTTATTTGTCATCATAAAGGCTCCATAAGGGTAGGGAGCTTGGTTTATTTAGCTCCTGTTATGTCCCCATATGAACAATATCTGGCAAATGATAGGTTTTTTAAAAAATGGGCATGGAATGAGTGAATGAATGAGGATTAAGTAATAAGTAATACTGACTAACATTGAATATCTATTGCATTAAAGTTTATTTTATATATATATATATATATATATATATATATATAATGTGTGTATGTGGTGTGCAGTGTTGGAGGTGGAACCCAGGGCTTTGTGGATGTCAGGCAAGTACTCTGTCACTGAGCTACATCCCCAGGATGTAGAGCCCTGTCTTTTACTTTTTTGTCCCCATGGCGCCATCTTACTGTGTTTTCTTTTGTTTGTTTTTGAGACAAGGTCTTGTATTGCAGGCTGGTCTTGAACTCACTTATGTAGCCCAGGCTGGCCTCAAACTCATAGCAATCCTCCTGCCTCAGCCTCCAGAGTGCTGGGAGTACAGGCATGTGCCACCACTTCCAGCTACTTCTGAATCTTGTTTATTGCCTGTTTCCTACACTTTCCCTTCACTATAACAGAGCCAGAAGGCAACAGCCTGTGTCTGTCTTGCTCACCACATGGTCGCAGATATCTAGAGCAGTGCCAGGTACATAGCAGGCGCTCAGTGCATGGGCAGTGATCCCCGGGGGGTGGGGGCTAGGCAAGGGCCACTGGGAAGGAGGGAGACTGGCCAGTCCCACCCCCACCCCGCCTCAGGTCTGTGGGCATCCTAGGGAGGGGGCACACCTGAAGGGGTACTCAAATTCGACCTCAATGCTGAGGTCACTCTCGGTCTTGTTGGCACACTCCACGCTCAGCCGGAGCTCCCCGTCGTAGCTGCCGCATGTGGCAAAGGCGAAGATGGCAAAGACCTTGGGTAGCAAGGATGGGGATGGTCATAGAGAGGCTGTGTGCATGTGTGAGGGTGGTGCCCTCCTCTGGACAGATCGGGGCCCATCACAGGCAGCAGCAGATGGAGAAGTCCCCACCCCCACCCCCTAATCAGGGCTCATCGGGTCCAAGCACAAGCTGATTATAGGGGTGTGGTTGAGTCTTCCCTTCCTCTCCATGTGCTCTCTCCGTCTCTACCTCTCCACGCTTTGGCCACCCTCCCCCATCTCTCGCCCATCCCTGTTGTTTTCACTGGGTCTCTAGTTCTCACAGTGTCTCTTTCTGTGTCTTCATCTTTCTCAGATGTCTCGGGCTCTGATTCTCTCTCTGCCTCTGCCCTCACATCTCTGGGCGTCTCTTTCTTCTCTCTCTGTCGTTGTCGGTGTCTGTCTGTTCACTGACTGTTTGTGTTCGTCTCTGCTGTCTCTTATCTTATGCAGTCTCTGTATGGTGCTCGCTGTCTCCTTTATGCGTCTCTTTCCTTGCGTGTTGGCTTTTCCTTTTCTCCCCCCCATTTCCTGCTTTTCTCTGTGTCTATTTGCCTTTAGATCTCTTTCCCTGTCTCCTTTCTT
This sequence comes from Dinomys branickii, assembly GCA_004027595.1. NCBI lineage: Eukaryota > Metazoa > Chordata > Mammalia > Rodentia > Dinomyidae > Dinomys > Dinomys branickii. Next base: position 33,868 of record PVLD010020086.1, read on the forward strand.
TGTCCGTCTCTTCTCTCATCTTTTTTCCCTCAGTATTTCCAACTTTGTCCCCATCAGTTCCTGTCTCTCATTCCATCTCCCTCAGTGTCTCTGGGTCTCTGGCTTTGCATCTCTTCCCCAGTAATTGGCTTCAGGCTCCACCTACCCCCCTTCCCTCACTTCAAGAGAGATGGTAGAACGTCACATTCTGTCACTTCACAACGGGGTACCCTCAGCCCTACGTGATGTCAATAGCCCGTCCGGTCTCTGGCCTCAGACCCCTGGGACCTCTCCCTGGAGCCCCATTCCCTCCTCTTCCACCTCTCCTCTGCTTCTGCTCCTCCGGATCCACTCCCCGCCTTCCCGCACTGCCCCCGTGACCCAGACCACACTCACCCACTGCAGCACCTTCACGAAGCCAAGGGGCTCCTTGACCACCCGGAACTGACCCCCAGCCACCAGCTGAGGAAAGAAACAGTGGGGAGGGGGTAGGGTTGTGGGGTATAGAGAGGGAGGTGAGGGGCAAGACTGCCAGGTGGTGACCCCTGGGGATGGGGCATGTGACCTGTGGAAGGGAGTGACATTTGGAGAGGGAGTGAGGGAAAAGTGACACCTGGGGGAAGATGTGGGCACCAGGGTCTCTGCGAGAAGACCCCTGTCTCCAGGAGTGGTGCAGAGGTGGGGTGACGTGAGTCAGACAGCGGAGGAGGTCAGGGGTGAGGAAGGTGAGGATGGGCTCTGCACTGGTTAGGGGAGGAAGCTCTGAAAGCCTTAAAGGTGAACCAGAGAGGGAAAGAGGTTATGTGCGGAGGGTGAGAAAGGAGTTGGGGTTCACTGAGGTGGGGGAAGGGGCTCACGCAGCGAAGGTGAGTCAGAACAAGGCAGCAGGCAGGGTGACTAGGGTGGGGGAGGGGCT